>JZKD02S1736716.1:27188-87898 GCA_000966675.3 Picea glauca | reverse complement strand
CCTTGCCATTGCAACACCCTATCATTTACTCTTCATGCTAGCCGATTTTACTTTGTCATTGAGCTAAAGAAGGAGGAAAACACAGTAAGGCCTAGGGTTACTACACCTTAGTGAGCCATTTTTCCCTAGGGTTGATGGTTGAAGCCTTGTCTTAACAACACTTCATCCATCATATCCCTCTTGTCTTTGGCCCTGCTATTATCATTTTGTCCCTTCAATTCTTGAAGCTAGTTTGAATCCATTTTCCCTATGAATGCACTGATTTAAGACCTTTATGCTTGAGTGTTTTGATCACAAACTTCAAACATCCAATACCTTTGAACAACTACTAACACCCTCTAACCCTAGTTTAGACTAACCTACTAACCCTATTGTTGCTATCATTCACTTGTGTTATAGTCATATCCATGCAACATTTAAGGCATCTTTAAAGCAATTGAACGATTGGCTAATGCATAATATTCTTTGCTTCTAATGAACGCTGATATTGTGACATTGATGATAAATCGTTATTGCTCATTGTGAAGCTTCTCTAGCATTTATTTGTGAAGTGACGTAATGTGATTATTGCTATTGTACATCATTTGATTTGCTTCATCAATACTATCTGTCAATTGCTTTGTATAAGAAAGTCCTTGATTATATGAAGTACTAACCAGGAAGTGATCTTGCAAATATACAACTTTCTTGTTGCTTTGTTCCGGGCAGGTACACTTCTGGTTGTTATTCTCTTTATTGGCTGATTAGCCGAACTTTCTTATCAGTGGTGATTTGTGAGGGGGGAAACTTATATCTTAGCCTTTACCCTTGCCTTCTCAAAACCCCAGGTCACCGGGGACGTCTCCCCTCGGCCTACCACCCTAAATAGAAAGATTTATCCTATTGAGGTGACGGTGATAGGATAGTCTCCAATTACGTCAGTTTTCCCTTCTTTTACCTTTCCTTTACTTCCAAGTACAAACTGTGCGATAACAGAAACTAGGGTAACCAAAGAAAATTCTCTGTCAAACTTGGAAGCAAAGTTTTCCATGGCTGCTGTAGCAGCTGTCTCAGGCCCCTCTGGTTCCTTCTTCTTCTTCTTCCTCTCAGGACAATGAGAAGTAAGGTGCCCCAACTGGTTACAACAATAACATCTATCTTTACTCAAGTCCCTCCCAAAAATTCCTTCCTTCTTTCTCTTTGTAGCAAGAACAACATTCTCATCAATTCCATCTGTGTTCTGTTCACTGCTATGAGATCCTTCCCAGATCTCCTCTTGAGTGAAATCATCCCACAGTCTGCTCCAATCTAGAATATGCTCACGATCCACCACACACTTCACAAAGACTTCCCATTCCTTGGTGAATCCTTTCAAGGCTATCCTCACCAACTCTGAGTCCGATATGACCTCTCCAACAACAACCAACTCATCTTTCACTTGAGCTACCCCAGAAAGATAAGAAGAAACACTTTCTTCCTTCCCCATCTTGGTATCTTATAACTTAGCCTTCAAGGACATATTCTTGTTCTCATTCTTCGCCTCAAATAAGTTCTTAAGTGCATCCGACATCTCCTTGTCTATCTTATTCTTAGCCAAGTGTGGGATAAGGTGATCCTTCATCCCATCCAGAATAATCCTCTTAGCCTTAGCCTCCTTGACCTCATGCAAGTCCAAAGCAACAAGATCTATTTCCGAAGCCACAACAACAGAGCTGACATAGTTGCAAATCTTGTTCTCCTTGAGAACAACTGACATCCAGACCTTCCACTGCAAATAGTTGGAAATGCCATCCAACCGATCCCCAAATATAATGCTTGCAGCCATATTCTCTGTCACAACTCAAGGAAAACAATCACAAATTCCCCCCCTTCAACTTTGCCCAAAAATATCACTGTTCACTGTCACTCAGAGACCAAGCTCTGATACCATGTTAATTTTAATGACAAAAATCAACAAGCTAATATTCTGTTAAACACTTAACAACCTAGAGATAATTGTCTTGCATGAACTTCCGAAATGTCTCAAACCCACATACACAAATTTTCATAAGTAGAAATACTCATTGCTAAGCAAATATGCAGCGGAAATAAACACAATGGAGAACATTCAATAACCCATGAAAAAATCATAAATTTAAGCAAATGCTAGCGAAAACCCCAATGTGGGGAAACCCAATGTGTGTGTGTGTGTGTGTGTGTGTGAGAGAGAGAGAGAGAGAGAGAGAGAGAGAGAGAGAGAGAGAGAGAGAGAGATTTTATTATTCAGCTTAAGGAAAGTACATATCAACAACAAACTCACAATTTCCAACCCAACAACAACAAATGAAAACAACACTTACACAAAAAATTGCCTTTGGGATTTGTGCCCACTTTGTCCTTGGAAATGTGCCCACCAAGTTGCTCACTTTCCTCTCTCAAGCTCTCTCGAAAAATCTCTCTCAATCTCCTTCACTTGTGTCTTGCACACTACCCAATGCATTCTTTTATAAATTTGAAAATGACCTTTTCCCTCCAAAGTGTCTTTTCACCTTCCAAACCCTAAATCCAAAGGCTAAGATCTAATCTTGCCTTTTTCAAGATCAAGGGCCATGATTCATTCCCTCCAAAATGAATCACTTAAAATATTAAAGTACATTTCACTTTATTACATAAGTGCACTTTATGAAATAAAGCCACTTTAAAATTAGAAGGTACACTTTAATAAAAGAACCACTTTACAACTTTATAAAAACTCATTACAAAGTTAAGTGCCTAGTAGTGTAAACATAAGGTTACATCTGCATACAAGACAAAACATGCAGAGTACCTCCCGAGCTAAAAAGCTAACAACTATGAGAAGCTTACATAGAGAAGTGCATAGCTATAGAACATACAATGAAAGGATTATGA
This sequence comes from Picea glauca, assembly GCA_000966675.3. Taxonomy (NCBI): domain Eukaryota; kingdom Viridiplantae; phylum Streptophyta; class Pinopsida; order Pinales; family Pinaceae; genus Picea; species Picea glauca. The sequence goes on along the minus strand of JZKD02S1736716.1, from coordinate 85,030 downwards.
AGGCTCAGAAAGAGATACTTCATAGTGTAAATATGTTGCATAAGCAAGTTAATAAAGATTCTGGCACCAAGCAAGCAACTAGTGCTAGACAAGTGACAACATCTAGATCCCAAAGCAGAAATGATGATCATGGGAATGACATGTAGTCAATAAGCATGGACATGTGCTATCATTCTCCAAGGCAATCCACCAGAAGAACTCATGCAACTTTAGGGCCAAGGAGCAACCCAAGTGTGTCTCCTTTTAGGAGGCAAAGAAGAAGGCTCGATGGCGACATCTTGCAAGGTGAACATAGGAAAATTAAGCCACCAAATTTCAATGGTGAGCACAAAAAAGGAGAAGAAGCCGAGGCTTGACTGTTGGAAATGAAGAAATATTTCTAGCCGCATAATTACCCCTCAAGGGTAGAAGCTAGAATTGAAATATACCACTTGCAAGGAAATACAACCATGTGGTGGGATCAACTTAAGAAAGCTAAACACCTTGATGAGAAGGGGATCTCAAGGAGGCAGTTCAAAGGGCGTTTCCAAGAGAAATATTTGTATGAACATTACTATGAAAGAAAGATGAAATAAAGATGAAAGAGTTCTTTTAACTCAAGTTGGGAAGCATGACAATTGATGAATACAAGAAGAGGCTCTCCTTTGACAATTAATATGACATCCTTTGAATAATATTTTTGAACTTATCTTTTGTGACAATGAAGATGCTTTTCTTGGGGTTTATAAAATTCCATAATTTTTGCATATTTCAAAAATCTATTTCAAGTTTTGAAGGTGATTGGAGTGTTTTGTAGAGAAAACAATTATGGCATCCATATAAACAATTACACTCTAATTGATCAGTCCGCTGAATGAAATATCCATAGCTCGCTGAAAATTATCTCCAACATTCACTAAACCGAATGGAATTCATTTATAAGCATATGTTCCTCACTTGGTTTTAAAATGTTTTCAAACCATCTTGATCTACAACCAACAATTGATTGTATTAGATTAATTCATCCAATAATGAAAACATTTTAGATCATATTACTAGTTGTAGAATCTATTCCATTGGAGGAACATGGTAATTATCTTTCCAAAGCTTGGTTCAGGCTCTCAAAATCTAGACATAATTTAGTATCTCCACTCTTTTTGTGAACCTAGACCATATTGACCACCCAAGGAGACTTGTGCACACAAAACACAAATTTTGTATCTAACAGTTTTTCCAATTGTTTATGTACTAATGGTTTTAATGTTGGACGAATATTTCAAAGATTTTTTTGAAAAGAATTAACTTCTTTCTTTAAAGGTATTACATATTGGATTACCTTAATATAATATGTTTTTGAACCTTGGTATGTCCAAGAAAATACATCTTTCTATTATTTAACTTAGCCTTATGTAGGATTGCCTTTCAACCTCCATGCAACAAGAAACTAGGTTGATATTTTTACGGTCTTTCTCAATCCCAATACTAATGACCTCATATTTAATTGAAAATATCTTTGTCTTAATATTAGTGGCCTTCTTGAAATGGTCTTGTAAATCAAATGACTTTTCAAGTGTCACAAGATTCTTTATAATTGTATTTGACTTCACATTATTCATTGCTTTATTGGTAATCTTCTCATGCATTTGAGTGTTCTTCATCATCAATAACATCTCAGAATAGTCAACTCCCACTAGCGTGATTGGATTTTGAGGGTTTTGTTCTATAAGGTGGTCAAGGTTTGAAACTCGCGGTAGTCAGGGGGAGACACCCAAAAAAGTCCAGCCATGTTAAGGGTTGGTGTGGCTTAGGCCGAGTGCGATCCTCAGGTGATTTTGACAGCTTAGATGCCCTTGGGTCGTAGTTTCTTAGACCACAGGTTAGTCCTGTAGGCAACATACACACTAGCAAACAACATAAAAAAAACATCTTAGAATGTCTCCTCAATAATTTAAAAATTGATTATTTGTTAATAATCATTAAACACTCCAGTTCTTGATATCGTTCGGGGTTGAAGGTCTAAAAATCAATTCAACATTAAATTTATAAGTCATAAAATCTCCTAATGGGGCCAATTAAAAAGAAGCATTAGCTGATGAATTGGCATATGCATTTTCATTTTCAAGGAATGGACCCAATATTAAAAGATTTAAATTTAACAATCAAGTTCCATACCTTTTGTTGTTAACCTTTCAAATGAGTCAAGTGATTACATTTTGTTGTTAACCTTTCAAATGAGTCAAGTGATAGTGTATGGAATTTTTTACTTGCCTCACAATAATTTCCGAGTCACTAAAAATCTTAAAGAAATCGATGCCCAAATCAAGATTGTTTTTAAGCCCTCGAACCAAAGTCTCATATTCAATAGTGTTGTTAGCGTATTCAAATTGGAGTCTATGGGAAATTAGAGTGCTCTTTATTTTTGGATCAATCAGTATATATCCCACTCCTATGCCTTTCTGTGACTTAGAACCATAAAAAAATAACAACCAAACGTCAGTTTCTAAATATAGGTTAATATTGCTGCTATATGTAACCCCCCAAACCTAGGGGTAACTAAGGAGATGATGTCTCGAGGCCTGCAAGTAGAAGACATGGAGTGCCGAGATCCAGATGGCCAGCTGGGGCCACATTGAGTAGACATAGCCCCTCCTCTCCACCACACATCACCATTCATCGTCAACAACATAGCATCGTCTGCCACACTAGCCTGGCCCAGAAAGGACAACATGTCTTTCTTCATGAGGTAACAAGTCCAGTCTCATGGTAAGTGTCATTTTAATAATTGAAGCATTTGAGCATGTTACAAAGGGTCCTTTCTTGATTATGGAATGTTTGCTTGGAAATTATACCTTTTTCCTTATTTCATCTTGGTGGTTGACATGGTTTCTCAGTAAGTGGGTCACCCTCATAAAAAGGGTTTCCATTGGGGGGTCTCCTTGAAGGGTCATCGTACCATTCCTGCTCATGTTTACCACTTTCCACACCTTTTCCCCTTCATTTCCTCATCTTTTGGGTTTTTGGGTTTACTGACCCCAAGAAGGGATTTACTTCATTTCATGGGAGGAAGGGATGAAAGTCCCGGAGGTGTTGTAGCTAGCACTATAAAAGTCAAAAGACACAAATCTACCCTTCTAGATGCTTGCCTTAAGGTCGTGAGAGCAATGAAACGCTTATCCATAAAAATGAAGGACCTTTAATTTTTTTTTTTAATAAAAATGTCTCGCTTGATGGGGGAATGCATTGCGATGTCCTTTAATTTCCAGTGCATTTGACACTCAATGTTTTCTAAATTCAAGTGGCATTGTAGTGCTCTTTTACTTTCCATTGCACATATCACTCAATGTTTGAACCACAAAAAATGAAAGGCAAATAAAGGGCTTGGAAAAATGTTACATTGAAAATGAAGGGATGCAACACACCCTCCACAAAGGCACCCATAAATGAGACAATATGATCCCTTGATATGTCAGGAATCCCATGCCCAAAAGTCCTACCCTCATTCACCTCATATTCACTAAATACATTGTCTAACTGATCTACATAATGGTTTTTTTCATCGGAATCCGACGATATAAATTTGCACGAAATCATTATTTTTTATTGTTTAAAATCCTTTACTGAATGCATAAATGGATTCAACATGCTGAAAAACCCCTGGGGCACTCAGATTATACATAAATAATCACTCAAATATTCAGATCTAACAATTTCTCGCCGGATTTGGGGAAGATGTCCCCTAAAATATCACCATAAAAGAGTCACTTCGTAGAATGTTTAGAATACAACATTCACTAAATGGCCTAGAGAGGGTATTCTTGGGAAACACTCCTTGACTTGGGGATTGGCCTACCCAATAGGTCACCATGACAACCCTCCCATACCTAAATTTGACAATGTTTATAAGGTCTTTGAGCATTTGCTTAGTTTGAAAAGGGGGGATTTAATGCACATGATTGGGTGGTTCTTTTATTAGATGTGGCTTACTTGGCATGGTACATGTGACTTGTGGACCCTTGGAGGGCGTATTTTAATGTCTTTGCATGACCTTGCCCGATTGAAGGCATTCATGAAGGGACTAAGCCACTTGGACCTTCATAGGGGCTTGAAAGCCCATGTGATGGATGATGCGCCCCACATTGGAGGCCTAAGACGATGAACATTTCACATTGAGAGATGCCTCTATCACTTGGACGAGGTTCTAGATGATGAAGGATGGGTGACGTCAACCTCTTTGGCCAACACATCTCTCTTTGGGAGCTTGATGTCACACTTTGGGAGGATGTTTGACATTTTTAGTGCACTTGGTGGTGTTGTGGGCTTGAAGCCCCACTTTCTTGCCTGATATGGGGATGATGTGGCACCTTCCTAGCATGATGTATTGGCCTTGGAAGGTTTATTTCACATGTTCCACCTTGGAGGAGAGTTTCATGGGCTAATGTCCTATCATTTTGTAGCCTATGTGGGCAAAAAAAAAATCGATTTTCTAATTAAGCATTGTAACTTAGGTTTTAGCCTAAAATCATGGATTTAATTGTAAAGTGGACAAAATATGACTTGGGTTTCCTCAAATAAATGTGAGGCAAGTCATTTTAATTTGGATCATAACTTATCACTTGGAAAAATACTCTTGGACTGAAATTTCGGCCTCTTTGGACAATTCACTATCTCTCTTCTCTTGTGCAAATGGATGAAATACTTGTTAGTTGGAGAAATAAAGGCTAGCAATTTATCTTTATGGTTTTTATTTGTCAATTTGTGGATGAATATTGGTAGTAAGAGTTTCTTTCATGCTATCTCTTCAATCTTTGTGAGTAATTTTTGCAATTCATTGTCATTTTTCTTGTTAAAATTCAAGAAATACATCTTAAACCCTAGGGGGAGTAGAAGGGATTACACCCTCCATAAAACTTCATTTCTTCTTAGTTATTGAAGGGATATAAGGATTGCAACAAGAAGTAAGATGGTTTACACCCTTGTTGAAAGAATTAGCTAGGGTTTATCTCTCTAGGAAGTAAGAGGGTTTACACCCCTAGTGAAAATTTAAACCCTAGTTCATCTTGGATTTCATGCAAGACGATTTGGAAGGATTGTTGTTGGGTTTTATATAAGTTTAATTCTCAACAAAGATATATTCTTCCTCTTTTCTTAACTTTACTTCCAAGGAAGAGACTCCATTCACTCAATAACAAGGCACTAGTACTTTGCATTGTAGATTGCTAATTGTTGCATTGGTAAACATGAAAGTTGTGCTTTTGGAATTGTTAAAGTTGGATTTAAATTTTACATGCCGTTGGCTCTCTTGTCCTCCAAGGGCGTTTTGATTGACCAAGTGGTTAGTTTGTTGTAATAGACATTAATCTACAACCATTAGGGCTGTAGTAAAACTCTCTTTCTCAACAAGTTTTCCTCACTTTTGACTGCTGAAATTTGTATGTTAGTAGTGGATTTTGATCTACTTTTCAAGGGCTATTGACTGGGTGTCTTGCTTGCTGATTTCCTTGGTTAAAATTTTCTGTGGTAGAATTTTTTTTCTACAGCCATAGGGATATCATAATTCTATGCTAATATCACTCTTTTACAACCCTCTTTAGTCATCCAATTCATTGTTTTAAGCATTGGAATATTATCTCTAAGAGCATGCTAATTTGTCCAATATCATATGCGGGTTAGATGATGTAATTTGCAGCTGTTATAACTTTGTCATTGCTGATATATGATTGTTTACTGCTGCAATTTTGGGACAAGAAGGTTTCTTGCTGATTCCCCTCTTGTTTTGGGGCTTATATTATCATATATTGTCTTGGTTTGGCTTGTTTAACATTGTTTGCCAGGTAGACAACATTGGGAACCTTTTCCTTGACCTACACTCATCCTCCATCAAGCCACAAGACTTTCCAATCAAGACCTATAGGGGTGGTTCCTTCAGATATCTCCCTCTCCCCTTGCAATCCCCATAGGGTCATTCAGGAATCCTCCCTTGTGTTGGACTTGTCCACCACTAAAATGAGGGGGATATCTATTGAGGTGACAGTGATAATTGTCCCCAGTTATGTCAGATATTTTTTTCTTGGGTTGGGATTTTCCCCAACTACAAACTGTGCGATAACGCTATCATATCTACATATTGCATATCATAATAATAAACACTAGTTTGAGTGAAGTGAAGGAGTTCAGACTATCTATCTGATTCAGAGGGTGAACTTTTTGACACATAATTCCCAAAACCAACCTCCAAAAAATAATTCCTAAAACTAGATTTTGAAAACATATCTAGTTCATTTTTCCCTTAAGTTCAATAAATATATACTTCATATGTTTTTCTTGGTAAATTCCAATCCTATTAAGTTGTCCATTCCATGGAAGCGATAAATTATGAGACCAATCAGTAGCAAAGTAGCCATGTGGTTTATGTGGCCAATCCCTACTCAACAACAAACCATAAGCTTCTGGAATATCGATCATAATAATATCAACGATTTAATATACTCTTGGGTTAGAAGCAACTCAAATTACTTGACATATTTTAGCTCATATATTACCTTCACTTCTAATCTGTCAAGATGAATGGTACAAGTGGTAGATTTTTTGGGCTTAGCATTTAGTTTTTAACATACTGATTAAGGAATGACATTTGAATATGCCCCTAAATTAACCAAACAATTATGCACATTGCGATTAAATATTTTGAAAGTCACAATGAAATGAAGCGTTTTCAATTTTGACTTCGTCCTTATTATGGTAGCATTCACAAGTGATTTCTTGTTTGTAGCAACTAGTTCATTCAATAATAACTTCCTTTTCTAACTAATGCTACAGAAATCAGACATAGAAACATCATCTTTGATTTTCTTCATATCCTCTACAATGTTATATTCTATTTTAGTAGATGGTGTGTTGTCTATTTTGTGCACATCCTTCCTAACATTGGGGTGTTGATGATCCAAGGTTTATCTAGAGTTGGCCAAAAAAACCCCAAGGTGTCGACATATGAATCTTTAGTCAAGGATCAAAGAAGGTCTCACTTGAGATGCCATGCAAATCATAGAGATTGTTTGGTCTTGTGTCGGAGATGAAGGGATAAAGCATACCAGGAAGCCAGTTGGGCTAGCATTCATACATTCCATCACAATTCATTAACATATTAACAAAATACATCATTAACACATTCATCCATTTAACTTAGAATCAACACAACCATTGACAATGAGAACGTCAACCTTGTATTATCTCCATTAAATGATATTATGCATACATTAGAGACTCATAATGTAATGGGAATAGTGTCCTGCAATATGATACACTCTACAAGGGATGCATTACAATGCGCCATGGGATCTCTATTTAGATTCTACACATAATACTAGACCGACTCCATTACAGAATCTATAAAACTATTCCATCCACATACAAAATTGTTAATAGGCTCATAACAAGATTCGTGCAAAACTTGGACTGATTTCTCTTTTGTTGTAGATCTCAGACTCTACGAACTCTCCTCTCTATCTTCGCTTCTCCTTTTTCTTCTCTTCTCTGCTCTGGCACTCTGTCACTTTCACCTATTCTCCACTCGCTCTAGTGATCACCGATTCTTCATGCTTTTTCCACTTTCATGCAACCCACATATCCTCTTTAGAGCTTGGCAGTTCTAACTAACTTTCCAACTCATCCATTATCTTCCTAATGATGTCTCATGCTGTCCAAGTTAATCATTTGGGAATATTCCCAAAGATCTTGTTGATTTGGCGTGCATGTGGATATATTTTTCGATCTTTAGTGCGTGGTGTAGAACTTTGATTGGCGTGCATGCCTTATTCCATCTGTTTGCGTAGCTGTTGATGTGTGCAAAAAACTGAAGTGTGCACATGACTGATCTTGTGTGCACACACAAAATTACCCAAAACTTTGGTTTCCAACAGGCTCCCAACAATATTACTTGGATCGTCCTTGAGCCAATGGCCTTGTTCACAGTGATACTTTTGGGTGGAATTGAAATTGTACCAGGGTGGACTGACCATAATGTCCATGCATGGCTTTGAGTAAGAGAAAATCATCAATTTTGTATGACCAAAGCATCAAATCAAGATGTGGTTGCAACCGAGTTTGAGTAAGATCAAATCATCTATCGAGGCTGTAGTTGCAGCCTAACACATGTCTTGGAATGAGTCGAGAAGTCCTGAAGGTAAGAGATGGGTTTGGGATTCAATCACCTGGGATATCTAACTCTCTGTTTCTAAGGGAGTTTTGATGTGGTAAGTGAGATATATTTTGAAGTGTACAGTCCAAAAAGATGAGCTTGAACAAGCCAAGCTCTACAGCTAGAAATTGGCCCAATTACTCGGTGACCTACAAGAAGCGGGCCTCGAGTAAAGACTCCATCGACCGAGACCATCATCATCCTCATATCTCATTGAGCTAGATGTATAGGAAGGAAGATGAAGACCATTGTATCCGGTGGAGGGGGAAACCCACAGAATTGGGCTGCCGACTGCAACAAAGGTGATCATCCACAATGATAGGTTCACTAGATCTTGACTTAGATCATTGCCATAATACCGTAGCTTCAAAGTACAATTCAAGGAATTGTGTGGCGATCATGGTGAACAAGAGGTTGGGGCCCCTTCCCAATAATTGTATTTGAATCCTTAATTGCCAAGAGAACTGAATTGTTGGATCCTAGGCCACCTTCCTGGTCTGAGAGTTGTAAGCAACTGAGTGTCTATTGGAAATGGCCATGAGGTGAAAACTGTGCCAAGGAACTAGAATTCAAGTCAAAACTAGAACTGCTGGTGAAAGCACGACTGACACTGCTCACCTGCCAAGTGACGGGGACATTAATTGTTGAGGCATGGAGGATCCCTTCGATGGAACTAAAGGTGGAAGTGTGTATAAATAGTTTGGGTGATGGCCAAAACAATATGCCGAAAATGTGCAAGTGGTCGGTTGACGCTGAATACCGGGGAAGCAAGATGAACCCACGACTGATTCCCATGAGGTGGTTGATAACTGTTCTGATCTGCCATACTAGTGACGTGCCTTCTGGAATGTGGCATCATAACTGATTACTTATGTGGGCCTTTTGTGATCTAGCCAAATCAGATTGCTTGACCTTTTAGTGATATGTAGAGCCATGTAACTCGAGCCATCCCCATGTGAGTCCCTCTTTAGGGCCAATACTTTGTACGCTGCTAATAACTTCTCCTGCGAATGGAAATCTTGGGAATCTGCAAACCTATCAACCTGTCTGATCCACTTGTGTGACCAAAATGTGTCATGAGCTACTGAAAAGTTGAATTATGTTGACTATGTACTTACCTATCTACGTCGTACACTACCCTATGCCTAATCTACGCTAACTTCTGCCTGGATTAATGCTGTTAAGTTGTATTTGAACCTTGTGGTCCATAATACACCTTCAACTGACTGCCATTGACTAGTCCCTTGAGTGGCTGTGCCTATAGTGTGGCTAAATTGGCTGTGCCGACCTTACTGATGTAGACCAAGACAAAGGGACCTAGTCAACACATGCATAAATTTCCAAGGTGTTTGAAATTTTTTCTATCGTATAAAAACACCAGAGAACATGACTGCAAAATTTTGTGACGGATGTTGTAGTCATGCCATGCTTTCCGTCTCTGCTTCTCGTCAACTTGGCTGAGTGACGAATCCTACCAAAAGATGATATTCTTCCAATTCCATGAGTTCATCTAATCTTTGCTGAAGTGACTACTCATTTTTCATCTGCGTGGCTATGACAATGTGCAGGATGGGAACAATAAACTCTAGTGGCACAATGATCTCCTTTATGTAGACCAACCTGAAGGGGGTATGTTTCATCAACTTCTTACAGGTTGTTCTATATTCCCATAATACTACTGGTATACGCTGATCCCAATCACCACGTTGCACATTACAAACTTTGGTTAATGCGTGTTCTAAAATCTTATTGAATGCTTCAACCATACCATTGGATTGTGGATGATAGGGATTTCTATTCTGGTGATGGATCATGAACACCTGGGTGAGTTCACATATAGTCTCATTCAGAAAGTGCGTTCCTTGATCATTCATCAATACTTTCAGGCACCCAAACCTGGTAATCACATTCTCAAAGATGAACTACACGCCTGTCTCTATAGTACAATCCTTGACATGCACTGCTTCGAACCATTTGGTCAAATACTCTATGGTTATGATGATGTAGCGTGCACCTATCCAGCATGTAGGGGACTAATGGGTCCCATGAAGTCAATGGCCCACTTGTCAAACAAATCCAATGCGGTAATGTGAAACAAAGGAAACTCATCTCTGTAGTAGGGTTTTATCATGTATTGGTAGACGCTACACCATTTACAATATTCCTTGGCATCCACAAACAATGACGACTACCATAACCATGCGTGCAGTACCTTACGTACCATATCTTTGTCAACATTGTGACCTCTTGCAATGCCCTCATGTGCTTCATACAAAATCATGTCCTGTTTTTGCTCTAAGACACACCTGTGCATAATACCATCGCTCCCCAACTATCAGTTAATTTTCCAACAATTAACTGATAGTCAGTGCTGCGGGTCACCAATTGGTGGTGCAGGGTCATTGTATACTCATCTAGTGCCTATCATGAGGTGAGAAATTTAGCGATCTTGGCTAGTTGATTGGGAACCGCCTCTACTCGAAAGAGTTGCACATATAGGAGTTCATAGTCTAGGCTACAACCTACTTCTTCGGACTCAATCCTCAACAAGTGGTTCGGTCCTACATTATATTTCCCTAGTTTAACCACTTAAAATTCAAACTCATGGAAGAGAAACAACCATCGACATATTCTCCCCCCCACAACACTAGCTTGTTGACCATATATTTGAGCATTAAATGGTTATTAAACAATTTTAAGCAAGTGCCAAGAAAATAGTGTTGAAATTTCTGCAAGGCGTACACCATAGCCAAGCCCTCACACTCAATTGTTGTATAATTATTCTCAGAATTGGAAAGCTTGCGATTGGAAAATTAAACTGGATGATCAATATTCCCCTCGCTAGGCTATGCAAGGACTGTTCCTAGTGTAATGGAGGAGGCATCTAGATAAACATGGAAAATCTTGGACCAATTTTAAAATACCAGGATCGACGGAGTGACCAACTTCTCCTTTAGGGTATCCAATGCTTCCTGAAATTCTTGTGTCCATAGGTACTTTGTATCTTTGCACAATAGTTTCTCCAGTGATGTAGTAATATTCACATAACTAATAAACCACTTGTAATATCCTGTGTGACTTAAGGTGGCATGCAGTTCCTTGAATGAAGTGGGAGCCACCATATCCAATATTGCAACAATTTTGGATTGGTCCACCAAAATGCCATCCTTGCAGACGACATGCCCCAGTAGTGTTTGAAACGATGCACAAAAGATGCATTTTTTCAAATTTAAGGAATTTTGGAGCTGGTGACATCTATCCAACATCAATCAGAGGGCTTGCATATGCTCTTTTAACAAAATGAATACCGTCCAATCATCTAGGTAAACTTCCAAAACTTGTGAATAAAGTGTTTGAATGCTGTGACCACGATCCTGGAGAACACCACATATACATTCTTCATCCCAAAAGGCATCACTGTGTATGCAAAGGATCCCATTCCATTGAAAACATGGTATTGGATTGATCTTGTTTAGCGATCTGGACTTGATGATATCCTGAAAATCCATCTATGAAGGAATAGGCCTCCCGACCACCTACGTTTACTAGAACATTGTCAGTAAAGGGAGTAGGGAATGGATCATGTACAGAGGCCGCATTAAGGCTGCGCAGGTCAACACAAATTCTGATGTTTCCTATCTTCTTTGGTTGCACCACCATTGGACTAATCCAGTCTGACTCCATGGGAACAATGATTATGACAGTCAAAATCCGATCTAACTCCTCTCGCACTTATACTTTGGGTTCAAGCGATATGGATTCCTTTTTACTGGTTTAACATCTGGATTTAGATGAATCTTCATGGCCCCAAGGGATCCAATGATTCCCTTCATTTTTGAGAAGCTCCAGGGAAACAAATCCTCATACTCTGGGGAAAGAGGTCCTCATACATAACTGTGCACTTAAACTACCCCAATCCATTGTTTTCCTCCTAAGTTCTTCTTGAATGTACCATCTCCTAGGGACCATGTCCATTGTGTGGACAAACTGATGGATCCATTGTGTGTGAGGAATATTCTTTGTTGTCCACCACCATTCATAGTAGAAAATATGCTCCTGGGGATATTCAATACCCTTATATCTATTCAAGAATTCAAAGTTAGAAATGGGATGTAATCCGACCTTTATGAACTCAACCACCTACGCTCAGTTCTGGATGTTCGCGTAGTGTGTATCCCACCAACGCGTAGGTGTCCCTCATACTATTGCATCGATGGCTTGTACCCTTCTATCCTCTGGGACTGCTTTCTCCATTTATGATAAAAATGTATCCACTGGACCTGTTCCATCAAACCTTGGTGCATCACATGATTCAGAACCAATCCAACGTACTACTTTAGTTATCTGTGCACATTTCCTAGTAGAGACTTCGTACAACTTATTCTGCCACCTCTCCATATCATCTTCTGAGTTCGTATCATAGGAATTCACACTTCTTTATCTTGGATCCCCATCCTCTGTTGGATTGATGTAATCCTCTCCGTTCCCTGTGATTTGATAGATGTTTTCAATGATAGAGCTCTATGCATCTTTATTCACAAGATCATTGTATCTATCACCCTCATATGGATCCAATGGTGCAAAAATGTGCAAGGTGTCCATATCAAACAACATCTGTCTCTTCTTCAAATTCAACAAGACATTATTGTCTAATTCCCAATTAATTACAAGTAGTGCAGGGTAGGGATCTAAGTCATCCATGATCTCAGTCACCTCAAAATCTGCCTTCTTCACCCCTTCAATGTTCACTTCAACTTATTCCAACCGACCTATGGGATAGATTCTATACTAGTTAGCCAACGCAAGTTGAATGGGGGACCGTACCAAGTTTTGTCTACCTATCAACTCCCATGATTTCTTTGGCAAGATGTTCACATTAGATCCTATATCCAACATGACTCCATCCATCTCATAGCTTCTGAGTTCAATTGTCATCTTGAACTCTCTTCGTGTGTGCTTCTTCTTACTGACCTAGAACACATCCCTTACTGGTAGAGGGGTTGGTATAGCCACAATTGTCCCTTCTTCCCCCATACAATTTGTTAACATGTGTGTCAAATTTCTTGCAACATCATGATCACTTAACAAACTCAAACAATAACACAAAAAGTTACTTGATCTTTAGCTTGCCCTTCATGAACGATGTCACGTAGTGTTTCTTCTCGCACCGTGCGCTTCAACTCTTCATGCAAGTGCCACTCTATTTACTTTTTTTCAGCCCGTCACACTTCTTCCTGCCTGCGAGTTTCTTCCAACGACCTCTATGTTGTGCCCCACATCTCCTTGCGCACATGAGATTTCTCCAAATATTTATGTGTTGCATGGTGCAATACTTCATGGGCTCATGATTCTTCCAATGATATATGTCTGGTGTGTTGTACTTCCTTACATAGCTGGGCTTCTTCTAGCGACCTTTTTGTCACACGTTGCAGCTCTTCACATGCTCTCTCTTCTTCTAGATCTCTTTGTACATCACAAAAATACTGCTTCTGTTGTGCAACATCAAACTTAGGAGGATCTTGCACTGCCTTTCTAATCTTTCCCTCCTTTCTCTGGTTTGAGATTTCTCCACGCTCCAAGTCCAGTCCCATCTTGGCTTCGCCTTGGGTTATCACCCGCACATCAACTTCCTCATCCTTCTTTTGATTCTCATGTGGCTCTGCAGTTACCATGTTGTAGTGTTCCTTTTTCTCTTCCCATTTTTTCAGCAAGTCGGGACAATATTTTGTGGCATGCTCGATACTATATAAGTAGCCACAAAGAGCACACATTTTGGTATAAAATCTCAATATGTGGTCTATCTCACCACAATTAAAGAAATTTAGCGGTCTTCTCCACCTCCTCCATATCCTTATCCTCAACCGTGTCCATATCCACCTTTGGAACTCCTTGGTATCCATCTCTTTCTATGCCCCCATGGTCACCACCTTTCCATTCTTCCAAAACCCGAAAGGTATCATGGGTGTGGTCCCGGATCAACTGAAGTGACCGACAACTGTTCACATCATGTCCCATGGATTTGCAAAACTCACAAAATGGAGTATGGTAAGTTTTATAGTTATTTCTCTAGTGTTGGGTAGCGGGGTGGGATATGTCCCCATTGGATGCAAATATTGCACCATTCAGTTCGAGGCCCAGTCAGAAATGGATTCGGCGCACCTGTCACTAGATAATTTCCCAATGTAGGAAATTCATCCCTGTGGTGACCTTCTAATTGATAGGTGGTACACCATATGTGCTCATGCACTACCTTCACCTTTACCATGTCTTGCAACTTCATCATTAGATTTGCAAGCTTGGACTGCACTTGCACCAATCCAGCTGATGTCTCTCCACCTCCTGGCGTAGCTTCTAGGCACATCACAATCTCCACTGCCTCTGCCTGAGTAGTCACCTTCTGTTGGGTGAGTGGAACTTAGATATGGGGAAGCAGTCCTGTGATAAACCACTCCCTATGTTGAACATCTCGGATCTGGAATGTCATCCTGTCTAACAGTATCTTGAACCATTGGTTGAAATTCCACATGGTTTCTTCTGGTTGTTTCTTGATCTCTGTAATGCATTGAGATTCTGACTTAGTTTTCTGAAACTCCTTAGGCAAATCTCTCTTAATTTTTGTTAGGGACCTCGTTTGTCCCATTGGCGCAATTTCCATGTACTTCATGTACCACATCAGGGCTCTATCCCTAAAAGTGGTCTCCAACTACGCAATCTTCGATGCTTTGCCTGTGATCCACTTCATAGGCCATATAGCTTCACAAATAAAACCAATGTTGCTTTGCATCGTCCTTACCTGTTCCATGAATCACGAGTAGCCTTGGTGTTGTATCCTGATTCACCATTTTCAATCTAGGACTGTGTCCTTCTGACTGACTGCTCACTGTTGGTGATTCAGATTTATGAGCGGAACGAAATGAATAAYGGACTAAATATGATAACATAGAGATATAGAGAACAACAATATATATKTAATGAACAATAAATTCTATTGAATAAATAAAACATGATGAAACTGTAAAATTGCAGAACTGAAAACAACTTGCTCAAATGGTGGTARCTATCTCTGAGAAGAGATGTGGCTGCTACATGAATCCATCTGAGCATAATGATTACAATGAGGCTCTAGAGGCATTTTTAACATTACTTATGAATTCCAAAACCCTAKACATCCAAAAACCTAACTCYAGGAGATGAAACACCAAAAGTTATGTGGGCCCCGATGGGTAAGTTGGTACCTCAACTTCCCGGGGTCGTAAATTTTGCATACGACCTCYGTTTTAGGTGCGTGATAGCCCRTTGGAAAGGTATTTTCGAGAACAACACATTATATTGTCAAACTCTGACTTCGTTTATAGTTTGACTGTGGAAAGCCAAAAAAACACTRTTTAGGGCCCCAAAACGACCCTRGAAGTACATAAAGATGTACTGATATGACAACTTCCAAAACAAGCYAGTTGTAYTCGGTGGGTGGCCACMAAACTCCACTTGKAAGTGGTGTAGGGATTTAGACAACCCCATAAGTGTAGAACYGACAATTACAAAAAAGTACAGAAGAACGTGTTGAACTAAAAACTGACAAGAGGAGCCAATTGGAATAGGAGGGTTGCCACCAATATCCACCTGGATTAGTTCTCCTCCCTTAGGAACCAATGGTATCCATTGTGTTGAGTGCCCCCATTAGGGGAGGAAATTTCTGCTGAATTTGGCTCTAGAAGATCCACTTGCCTTGGTGCAGGAGCTGCCCTGCCTTGAAAACCCGATAAAGATGGATCCTCTACTGGCGAGTTCCCTTGACTTGTGTGTCCACTATCTGATCAGTGGATGCCTATTCCATGTAGTCAGGGTTAAGCTTTGTTGGTGTCAACTATTCTACGATCTCCGGGGTGTCTAATAATGGTGGAAAATATGGTCAGAAGAGGTCCACATTGAACACTGGGTGCAAGCCAAGGAAGGGGGGAGTGTTGAGCTCAATAACATTGTCACCCACAACCTTGGTGATAGTGTAAGGCCCATAGAAAAGTGGACAGAGATTCCGATGGGGCCCAGTAAGGCATTCTTTCTGCAAATGTAACTAGATCTTGTCTCCCACCCAAAACTTGTGCGGTACCTGATGTTGATCATGGCGCTGCTTTTACTTAGCATTGGCGTTGTGTGAAATCTCATGGAAATGTTGGAGGATGCGATGAATACATTCAGTGAATCTGGTGGCTTTGTCAGCCTCAAAATGAGCATGGGAAGAATCTGTATGTGTGGTTGCAAGAGGTAGTGCAACATCAATGGGACCCAAGGGTTGGAATCCTGATCCCCACCTGAAAGGGGCTATGGCTGGTGGAGCTATGGAGAGCCATGTTGTAGTTGTGCTGAACATAGGGAAGAATCTCATCCCATGTACGTGGATGCTTAGAGTTATACGTGTGGAAGATGTGCACAATCATCTGGTTGACGACCTTTGTTTGGACATCAATTTGAGGGTGGAAGGCAGTGGATTTAGTGATCTTGGTGTCCAACAGTGACCAGAGAATCAACCAAAATGTGCTGAGGGACCTGCTGTCCTGATCAGTGATGATGGTTTGTGGTATCCCAAAATGGATCCACACTCATTCAAAGAAGATCTTGACAGTATCTGTCGCTGTGATGCTCTTCTTGCAGGTTGTGAGAATGGCCATCTTCGAAAACTGATCAACCACCACAAATACACAATAATTCCCTTTCTTGGTGGATGGAAGAGCATACATGTAATCCATCGAGATGGATTCCCAAGGCCTCTCGAGAGTAGGAAGAGGGGTGTATAAGTATTTCTTATTTATGGCTAGAATGGAAATGAAACAAGCAGTGCAAGATCTGATATACTTGCTGATGGGATGTTGAAGTTTTATCCAATAAAAATGTTTCTGTAGAACAACCATAGTTTTCTCCACACAAAAATGTCCTGCCATCCAACTGTAGTGAGCCTCCCAAATCAACTTTTCATGCTCGCTTGCAGGAATAGAGATATGGCCCATATGGCATAGCAGTCCATTATGAATGTGAAAATCAATGACATTCACGCCTGTACCCAAGAGATGATAGGTGGTGGCGAAGTCAGGATCTTGCTGATAAATTTGGGGCCACTCAGGTGGCTCATTCCCACATGAATGGAGCATGGTGGTGAGTGAAACCATGGGAGGTCGATTGAGGAAGTCAACGACATGATTTGTGCTCCCTGTCTTATACTTTATGTTGAGATGGAACTGTTGCAGGTATGTGGACCATTTTTGATGGCGGGTTCTGCAACTTCCCTTGTGTCTGTATGAAATGTAGAAGCTTTTGATCAATGTGGATGATTGTCTCCTTTCCCATAATGTAATGTTTCCATTGACGACATGCTTGCACAATGGAATACATTTCCTTTTCATAGGTGGGGTATTTTTGGACGGTATATGAGAGTCTCTCACTATGGTATGCTATTGGATGACTGTGCTGAGTGAGAACTATGCCTACAACATAGTCGAATGCATCAATCTCAATCTCGAATGGTTTTTGCAGATTGGGTAAGGAGAGTACTAGAGTTGAGCACAAGCAATGATTCAGATCATCAAATGCTCATTGTTGTGCCTTCTCGCATGAAAATTTTTCCCTTCCATCGTCCTTGGTCACTTGGCCGAGGGCCCATGCAATATGGGAGAATCCCAACATGAACCATTGGTATAAGTTGTGATCTAGATGGATATTGGTGGACACCCACCTATTCCATTTGGCTCCTATTGTCCGTTTTTAGTTCAACACGTTCTTTAGTACTTCTTTGTAATTGTGGGTTCTACACTTTTGGGGCTGTCTAAATCCCTACACATATTCCAGGTGGATACTGGTGGCCTCTCACCTAATCCAACTGGCTTATTTTGTATGTTTTCATCTCAACACATCTTTCTGTACTTTCAGGGCTGTTTTGGAGCCTTAAACAATGTTTTTTTGGCTCGCCACAGTCAAACTGTAGACGAAGTTAGAGTTTGATGGTGTAATGTGTAGCTGTTTGAAAGACCTTCCCAACGGGCTATCACATGCATAAAATGGAGGTTGTATGCAAAAGTTACAACCCCAAGAAGTTGAGGTACCAACTTACCCATAGGGGCCCACATGAATTTTGGCGTTTCACCTCCTAGGGTTAGGTTTTTGGATGTCTAGGGTTTTGGAATTCACGAGTAACATTAAAAATGCCTCTGGAGCGTCATTGTAATCATTTTTCTCAGACAGATGCACGTAGAAACCACATCTCTTCTCATAGATAACTACCACCATTCGAGCAAGTGTTTCAGTTCTGTAGTTTTATAGTTTCAGCCTATTTCATTTATTCAATAGAAGATATTCTTCATTGGATATCTGTGTTGTTCTTCATATCTCTGTGTTTATTGTATTCAGTTTGTTAATCAGTTCATTCCGCTCCTAAATCTGGATCAGTGATATCATAGCGGTCTTCTCTTCATTTATTTTGTTCTTCGTGCATGTCCTCGACAAGATCTGGGTACAAGAAGTTGGGACTCAAACCAATCGAGCTGTTGCAATATCGGTCGTGCCGAGCTCGACAACAACCCATGGGAGATGAAAATAAAGATGATGGAGCATGATATCTTTTTAAAATGTTTCTCAAGGAAGCCCTTGTGCGACAAAGGAATGAAATGATGGACAACTTTGCATAGATCCTTTGGCGGCTACCCACAGGAGAAGCATCTTCATCAAGTAGCCATGCAACCCCCTTCAAGGTACATGCAAATTTTTATATTCCATTATTTGAAGGAATGATAGATGCGGATGCTGTAGATAAATGGTTGAATCTGCTCGAACCATATTTTTCGGTCCACAATTTTTTCGATAGGGAAAATATTACTTTTGCAGTCCTCAAGGTCGTCCCCCATGTTAAGGACTGGTGGCTCACTTTCTCTGAGCAAAGGGCCATAGAGGAATATGCAATATTTGTGGTTGCCTCTACATAGGATTCCTTCCGGGATGCCATTAAAGAAAAATAATACCATGATGGAAGCTACGAGGACCAATACACTAGATGGACAACCCTGCGTCAAGAAAGGGACCAAACAGTACCATATTTCACCAATATTTTCCATACCCTATGCACCAAATTGGGTATCAAAGACTGTGAGCGACATATGGTGCTCAAGTACCGTGACTATTTGCATAGATACATTCAAACAAAAATGGAGTTTCTAGACATCACCTCATTGGGTACGACTTATAGATACGCTGTCAAGATCGAGCAGAAATTTAAGCAGAAGAGGTGAGAGTTTGGATCTGTAAACTCCTCACAGTTGAAGCAGGGAAAAGGCGGCCCCAACCCACACTAAAAGGGACAAATCAAAGGTGGCCACTCTTAGGACAACCAGTCCAAGCCACAACACAGGAAGGGAAATGAGAAGACGAAGAAGGACACGTGAAAATGGTGTGAGTACCATAAAATCCCTTGACACAACACTGAAGAATGCCACTCGAAGCAGTCACTCGTGGCCAAGCTGAAGGATTTCGAGTCAGAGGCCAATTCTGATTCCGAAGAAAATCCTGAAGGAGGGAAGCGGATTATCGATGCTGAACCTAGTGCCACTGTCACTCCCACCAAAGCCCGACCAAGTGAACTAGAAGAACCCAAGGAAGGGGAACTCCTCTTTGGGATCTGCTTCATTTCATTGTCGATAGCAATAGTCAGAAGAACCTAATTTAAGCAGAGGTCATCAAGAGGCTAGAATTTCCAACAACATCGCACCTACAACCCTACACCATCGGCTGGCTTCGCCAAGGAAGAGATCTCCGTGTCAGCCAACATTGCCGTCTGCCCTATGACATCAAGCCTTTAAAATATAATGTATTATGTGATACTGCTCCCCTTGAAGTTTGTGATGTTCTTTTAAGACAACCATATTTGTGGAAGCGTCATGCTATGTATGAGACTAAACTCCACAATGTTATTATTACTTTGGGTAGACAATTGTACAGGATACCAGAGGTAGCATTGCCTACCACTATTTCTTTAATCTCTACTAAGCAATGTAGTAAGGTCATTTCACAGACCGGGAAGTTCATCTTCTTTGTGATCTGTTCTTATAGTAAGTAGAAGGTTGCAACCACATCCATGGCCTCTACACAGAGCCTCTCTTTGCAGCAAAAGCAAGTGGACAAAATCAAGGAAGAATACAAAGAGATCTTCTCCTCACCCACCGGGGTACCGACACATTGCCAAGTCAAGCATCCAATTGATCTGACCCCCGGTGCACCTCTACCTAATGGTCCATAATATCATTGCTCGCTGATGGAAAATGATGAAATTAAGCGTCAGATACAAGAGCTTCTTCAAAAGGGGCACATCAGACCCAACTCTTCCCCTTGCGGAAGCACAATTGTACTGGTGCAGAAGAAGGACGAGACTTGGTGACTCTACATTGATTACAGAGCCTTAAACAAAATCACAGTCAGGAACTGGTACCCAATTTCTAGGATTGATGGCCTTCTTGACCAAGTTAAGGGGGATAATTTCTTCAACAAGATTGACCTAAAGTCTGGGTACCACCAGGTTCCCATTGAACCAACTAATGTATGGAAGACAACCTTCAAATGTAAATAAGGTCTCTTAGAATGGTTGGTCAGGCCCTTTGTCTTAACAAATGCACCAACCACTTTCATGAGGTTGATGGATGATGTATTGAGACCCTTCACCAACTCTTTTGTGGTGGTATATTTAGATGACATTCTCATCTTCAACAAAACTTGGGAGGATCACATGCGGCATATTCCACAAGTTTTGAGCACTCTGTGGCAACACAAGCTATATGCCAACTTGGAAAAATGCTCTTTTGGCATGACCATGGTCCAATATTTATGCTACATTGTTGATGAGCATGGGGTACATGTTGATCCAGCTAATATCCAACTCATTCGTGACTAGCTAGCCCCGACCACACTAACCGAGCTTCGAAGCTTCTTGGGACTGGCCAACTTCTACCAACGGTTCGTGTTGGGATTATCCCACATTGCATGGGCCCTCATCCAAGTGACCAAGGGCAGTGGTAGGGAAAATTTTGTGTGGGGGAAAGAACAACAACGAGCATTCGATGATATGAAGAATGGCTTGTGCTCAACTCTAGTACTCTCCTTTCCCGATCTCCAACAATAGTTCGAGATTGAGACTAATGCATCTGACTATGCTGTAGGCACATTTATCACTCAACACGGTCATCCAGTGGCATACCATAGTGAGACACTCTCAGATACTATCCAAAAATAACCCACCTATGATAAGGAAATGTATTCCATTGTACAAGACTGCCTTCAATGGAAACATTACGTTCTGGGAAAGGAGACAATCATCCACACTGATCACAAGCCTCTGCAGTTCATACAGACACAGGGGAAATTGCAGAACGACTGCCATTAGAAGTGGTCCACCTACCTACAACAGTTCCATCTCAACATCAAGTATAAGACATGGATCTCAAATTGTGTCATTGACTGCCTCAATCGAATTCCTGTGGCTGCACTCACCACTGTGCTCCATTCCTGTGGACATGAGGCATCTGGTTGGTCCCAAATTTATCAACATGATCCATAATTCACCATCACCTATCAGCTCTTGGGTACATGTGCAATTGTGACTGATTTTAACATTCAGGATGGACTATTATTCCATCTGGTCCACTCCATGTTCCTACAAGAGAGCGTGAAAAGATGATTTGGGAATCCCACTACAGTCGGATGGTAGGACATTTTGGCTTGGAGATAACTAAGTCCATTCTTCAGAAATTTTTTTATTGGCCAAAACTTTGATAGGATGTCAGCAAGTATATCAGATCTTGCACTGCCTGTGCCATTGCCAAGCCAACCATCAAGAAGCAAGGCTTATACACGCCTCTTCCTACTCCCGAGAATCCTTGGGAATCCATCTCAATGGATTACATGTTTGGCCTTCCATCCACCAAGCAAGGAAATGGTTGCGCATTTGTGGTCGTTGATTTGTTTTCGAAGATGGCCATCCTCACAGCCCAGAAAAAGAATATCACAACAACATATACTG
The DNA here is from genome assembly GCA_000966675.3 of Picea glauca. NCBI lineage: Eukaryota > Viridiplantae > Streptophyta > Pinopsida > Pinales > Pinaceae > Picea > Picea glauca. The sequence goes on along the minus strand of JZKD02S1736716.1, from coordinate 62,810 downwards.
CCAAGCTCTTCTTCAAACTAGTGTGGGTCCATTTTGGGATACTACAGACCATCATCTTTGACCGAGACTACAGGTACCTCAACACATTTTAGTTGAGTCTCTGGTTACTATTGGACACCAAGCTCACTAAATCCATTGCTTTTCACCCCCAAACAGACGACCAAACATAGGTCGTCAATTGGATTATTGTGCACATCCTACACATGTGAAACTCTAAGCATCCACGCACATGGGATGAGAGTCTCCCCTATGTTCAATGCAGTTACAACAGATCTCTCCATAGCTCCACTAGCCATAGCCCATTTCAAGTGGGGTTGGGATTCCAACCCTCGGGTCCCATTGATGTTGCACTACCTCTTTCCACCACACAAAAAAATTCTTCCCATGTTTAGTCTAAGACCGACAAAGCCACAAGATTCATTGAGTGGATTCAACACATCTGCCAACAGGTCCAGGAGATTTTGTAGAAATCCAATGCTAAGTACAAGCAGTGCCATGATCAACATAGGGTATTGCACCAATTTTAGGTTGGAGACAAAGTCTGGTTACATTTGCAGAAGGAGCGTCTCACAAGGCCCCATCAGAATCTCCCCCCACTTCGCTATGGGCGTTACACTATCACCAAGGCTACGGGTAGCAATGATTTTGAACTCAACACTCCACCCTTCCTTGGCCTGCACCTAGTGTTCAATATAGACCTCCTTCAACCATATTTTCCACCATTATTGGACACCTCAGAGATCGCAGAACAACTGACACCAACATAGCTCAACCCTGAATGCATGGAACACACATCCACTAATTAGATAGTGGACACACAGGTCAAGGGAACTTGCTAGCATAGGATCCAACTTTATCAGGTTGTCAAGGTAGGGAAACTCCTACACCAAGGAAAGTGTCTCACCCGGGGCCAAATCTAACATAAGTTTCCTCACCTGACGGGGGAAATCAACGTAATGGAGACCATTGCTTCCTAAGGGGGGAGGATTGATCCAGATGGATATTGGTGGCCACCCACCTATTCCAATTGACTCATCTTGTCCATTTTTAGTTCGACACATTCTTCTGTACTTCTTTGTAATTGTGGGTTCTACACTTATGGGGATGTATGAATCCCTACACATTCTAGGTGGATATTGGTGGCCTCTCACCTAATCATATTGGCATATTTTTCATGTTTTCATGTCAACACATCTTTTTGTACTTCCAAGGCCATTTTGGAGCCCTAAATAATTTTTTTTGGCTTTCCACAGTAAAAATGTAGACAGAGTTAGAGTTTGACAACGTAATGTGTATCTCTCTGAAATACCTTCCCAATGGGCTTTCACACACCTAAAACAGAGGTCATATACAAAAGTTACGACCCCAGGAAGTTGAGATACCAACTTACCCATAGGGGCCCACATGACTTTTGGCGTTTCACCTCCTGGGGTTAGGTTTTTGGATGTCTAGGGTTTTGGAATTCATGAGTAATATCAAAAAGGCCTCTGGAGCCACATTGTAATCATTCTACTCAGACGGATGCGTGTATCAACCATATCTATTCTTAGAGATAGCTACCACCATTCGAGGAAGTGTTTCAATTCTACAGTTTTACAGTTTCAACCTATTTATTCAGTAGAAGATATTGTTCATTGGATATCTGTGTTGTTCTTCATATCTCTGTGTTTATTGTATTTAGTCCATTAATTAGTTCATTCTGCTCCTAAATCTGGATCAAGTTGGAAAGTCCTAAGAAGCTTTGAAGCTCAATTAGTGTGGTCGGGGTTGGCTAGTCATGGATGACTAGGATCTTAGATGGATCCACATGTACCCCATGCTCATCAACAATGTAGCCCAAATATTGGACCCTGTTCATGCCAAAGGATAATTTTTCCAAGTTGGCATATTGCTTGTGCTGCCACAGAGTGCTCAAAACTTTTCGAATATGTTGCATGTGCTCCTCCCAAGTTCTACTGAAGATGAGGATGTCATCTAGATATACCACCAAAAAATATTTGGTGAAGGGTTTCAATACATCATCCATCAACCTCATGAAAGTAACTGGTGCATTTGTTAAGCCAAAGGGCATGACCAACCATTCAAAGAGACCTTCTTTAGATTTGAAATATTTCTTCCATACATCAGTCGGTTCGATGGGAAATTGGTGGTAGCCAGACTTTAGGTCAATCTTGCTGAAGAACTTTTTCCCCTTGAGTTGGTCAAGAAGGTCATCGATTTGGGGAATTGGGTACCAGTTCATGAATATGATTTTGTTTAATGCTCTATAATCAGTGCAGAGCCACCATGTCCCATCTTTCTTCAACACCAGTACAATTGGGCTTTCACAAGAGGAGGGGATGGGTTTGATGTGCCCCTTTTGAAGCATCTCTTGGATTTGATGCTTGATTTTGTCATTTTCCATCAACAAGAAATGATAGACTAGTCCATAAGGTAGAGGTGCACTGAGGGTTAGATCAATTGGATGCTTGACTTGGTAGTGCATCGGTACCCTGGTGGGTGAGGAGAAGGTGTCTCTGTACTCTTCCATGATCCTATCCACTTGCTTCTACTGCAAAGAGAGGCTCTGTGTAGAGGCCAAAGATGTGGGGATGAACTTATTCTTACTATGAGCATGGATCACAAAGAAGACGAACTTCCCAGCCTGTGAAATGACCTTACTGCATTTCTTAGCAGAGATTAAAGAAATAGCAGTATGCGGTGCTACCTTTGGTATCCTGTACAATTGTCTACCCAAATTAATAATAACACTGCAAGGTCTAGACTCATACAAAACATGTCTCTTCCATTAATATGGTTGTCCTAAAAGAACATCACAAACTTCAAGGGGAGTAATATCGCACAATACCTCATCTTTGAAGGGCTTGATGCAGTAGGGAAGATGATATTATTGGCTGACACATAGATCCCTTCCTTGGTGAAGCCAACCGATGGTGTAGGGATGCGGGTGTGGTGTCAATGGAAGGTCCTTTCGTTTGACAGCCTCTGCTGAGATTAGGTTCTTCTGACTGCTGCTATTGACAATGAAATGAAGCAGATCCCCCTTTACCCACATTTGTGAGTGAAAGAGGCATTCCCCTTCCTCTGGTTATTCTGGTTCACTTGGTTGAACTTTGGTGGTAATGACAATGGCGCTAGGTTTGACATCGATAATCAGATTCCCTCCTTTTGGATTTGAGTTGGAGTAAGAATCTGCCTCTGTCTCGGAATCTTTCAGTTTGGTCACCAGTGACTGCTTGGAGCGACATTCTTTGGCGTTGTGCCAAAGGATTTTATGGTATTCATGCCACTTTCCCGTGTCCTTTTTCGACTTCTCATTACCCTTCTTGTGTTGAGGCTTGGATTGGTTGTCTTGAGAGTGGCCATATTTGCTATGTCACTTGTTTTGTGGGTTGGGGACGCCTTTACCCTGCTTCGGCTCTCAGGAGTTTGTAGATCCAAACTCTCTCCTCTTCTGCTTAAATTTCTGCTCGATCTTGACAACATATCTATAAGTTCCACCTAATGATGCGATGCCCAGAAACTTCATTTTTGTTTGAATGTATATATGCAAAAAGTCGCGGTATTTGAGCACCAGATGTCGTTCAGAGTCTTTGATACCCAATTTGGTGAGCTGGGTATGAAAAATATTGGTGAAATATGGTACTGTCTGGTCCCTTTCCTAACACAGTGTGGTCCATCTTGTGTACTGGTCCTCGTAGCTTCCAACAATGTAGTACTGTTATTTAATGGCATCCCATGTGGGGGAGACCTCAAATATTGCATATTCCTCTATGACCCTTTGCTCAAAGTAAGTATCCCACCAGTCCTTAACATGGGGGACAACCTTGAGGAGTGCAAAAGTAATCTTTTCCCTGTCGAAAAAATTGTGGATCGAAAAACACCCTTTGAGTAGATTCATGCATTTATTTGTAGCATCTGTATCTATCAGTCCTTCAAATAATGAAATATCAAAATTTACTTGTACCTTGAAGGGGGTTGCATGGCCGCTTGATGAAGATGTGTCTCCTATGGACAACCACCAAAGGATCTGTGCAAAGTTGTCCATCATTTCATTCCTTTGTCGTGCAAGGGATTCCTCGAGAAACATTTTAAAATTATCTCCTGCTCCATCATGTTTCTTTTCATCCCCCATGGGTTTTTGTCGGGCACGACGTGGACGATATTGCAAATGATCGACTGGTTCGAGTCCCAACTTCTCGTACCTAGATCTTGTCAGGGACATGCACGAAGAAAAATAAATGAAGATAAGAATGCTCTAATACCACTGATATGGATTTATGAGTGGAACGAAATGAATAACAGACCAAATACAATAACACATAGATACAAAGAACAACAACAAATATCCAGTGAACAATAACTTCTATTGAATAAATAAAACAGGATGAAACTGTAAAACTGTAGAACTGAAAATAACTTGCTCGAATGGTGGTAGCTATCTCATAGAAGAGATGTGGCTGCTACATGCATCCGTCTGAGTAGAATGATTACAATGAGGCTCCAGAGGCCCTTTTAACATTACTCGTGAATGCCAAAACCCTAGACATCCAAAAAACCTAACCCTAGGAGATGAAATGCCACAATTTATGTGGGCCTCGATGGGTAAGTTGGTACTTCAACTTCCCGTGGTCGTAACTTTTGCATATGACCTCCATTTTAGGCACGTGATAGCCCATTGGAAATTTCTTTTCGAGAACTACACATTATGCCGTCAAACTTTGACTTTGACTACGGTTTGGCTGTGGCAAGGCAAAAAAACGCTATTTAGGGCCCCAAAATGGCCCTTGAAGTACAAAAAGATGTACTGACATGCAAACTTTCAAAATAATCCAGTTGGATTAGGTGGGTGGCCCACCAATCTCTACCTAGAAGCCATGTTGGGATTCAAAAAACCTCGAAAGTGTAGAACCCGCAATTACAAAGAATTACAGAAGAACGTGCTGAACTAAAAAATGACAAGAGGATCCAGTTGGAATAGGTGGGTGGCCACCAATTTCCACCTAGATCAGTTGGGGATCTAGGTATTGATAATATCCCTTGCGAAGTATTGTTGACTTCATCTTCTTCTTCACTCATATCCTCTCTCCTTTATTCTTCTACTCCTCTACCTTTTTCTACTCCTATCGCCACGTTCTCTACTATTTGTTCTTCTTGATTACAAATGCGCAAGGGGGGTGGTTCAAAGAGGGGGTACCTCCATCTTCTCCCATCATTTTTTGGGAGGAAACCCAATGAAATTTATACCTACAACCGCACAAGACCATCTACTATTGCTAACTCCTCTTCCTCTCTTCATGGGGGACTTTCATCATCCTCTCCTTCTTACACATCTCTACTATGCACATCATCTTCTTTTGAGGTTGCAATATCTCTCAATAGCCAAGGGAATCCGACTTCATCTTCTCTGACCCTACTACCACTACTTCTCATATCTTCACTGGATACCCTACTCCTAACGACATGCCTCTTTGCTGACCTATATTTGTCTGTGCTTCTCTTTGTCACAACACTCTCTCCCGCACTTCCACCTGGTGTGGTCTCCTTCCTCTTCATTTTGGGTCCGACCTCTCGTATCACACCACTTGATACCTTCTTTCCACGCCTTTGTTCCTCTTTCCTCCTTAGCTAAACTCTTCTTACCTATCTTTCGACTCTTTCTCTCCTATTCTCTTCTAGGCCCATTCTTTTACTCACCTCTTCTCAACATCTTTTGGATCCTCTCAGCAGATCCATCTGATCTCTCTCTCTTTTCCCCCTTATTTTCATGCCCCCCAAGTGTTACGGGGTCTACTAAGCCATCCTCTCTGGATCCATGTGCATCAATCCTTTCTCCATGAACAACATCTTGATCCACAACGAGATTTATTCTAGGAATATTTTTTGAGGACCTTCAACAAACTTCCTTCATCCTCGCTAAAAGAATCACTGTATTCTACAAAAAACTTAATAATGTAATATTATTTCACTTAGGAAAACCAAAATCCAATTTTTTCGAGCCCACTTGTTACCCAAAGCCTTCATCTTATCGAATGTAGTTTGGTTCCAGACCAGTGGTTCTTGGGGTCTCAAAGTAGCGTTAGTAGCATTTTTCCTCTTCAATCATTCATAAAACAAACATGGAAACTCAAGAAGGAAAACATCATGCAAATCAATGTAGATGTACCTCTCCTTCCAACATTCCACGTTGGTTATCAGGCCCTGAGTTTCTTGTCAAGCATACTCATTTTCCTTCCCAATTAACCAATATTGTATTTCTTGTCGATATGGACTCCACCTCATTCTCTCCCTTCATCATGCAATACAAAACCTTTAGGTCTCGACAACATAACCATTTGTTGGATCGCTTGCACACATCCTTCCTAACAATGGGTGGTTGATGACCCAGGGTTCATCCAAAGTTGACCAACAAAACCCCAAGGTGTCGACATATCAATATTTAGTCAATGACTGAAGAAGGTATCACCCGAGACACCATGAGAATCAAAAAGATTGTCTGGTATTGTGTCAGAGATGAAGGGATAAAACATACTAGGAAGCCACTCATGCTAGCATTCATAAATTCCATTATAGTTCATTAACATATTAACAACATACATCATTAACACATTCATCCATTTAACCCATAATAAACACAACCATTGACAGGGAGAACAACCACCTTATATTATCTCCATAAATGATATCATGCATACATCAGAGACTCATAATGCAATAGGAAAAATGTTCTGTGCTATGATACATTCTACAAGTGATGCATTACAATGCGCCATGTGCTCTCTATTCAGATTCCACACATAATACTAGATTGACTCCATTACAGATTCTCAACAAAACTGTTCTAGCCACATACAAAATTGCTAACAGAGACTCATAACAGGATTCATGCAAAAATCAGACTGACTTCTCTTTTGCTGCAGACCTTAGATTGACTTCTCTTTTGCTGCATACCTAAGACTCTTCGAAATATCCTCATTGTCTTCACTGCTCCTTTTTCTTCTCTTCTCTGCTCTGGTGCTCTTTTACTTTTGCCTCTTCCCCTCTCGCTCTAATGATCGTCAGTTCCACATTTTTCTACCACATGCATGCAACCCACATAGCCTCTTTGGAGCATGGCAGTCTTAATGAATTTTCCTAATCATCCGTTATTTTTCCCACGACCTCTCGGTCTCTCTGATTTAATCATTCGGGAATATTCCTAAAGATCTTCTTCTTGATTTGGCATGCATGCAAATATCTTTTTCTATATTTAGTGCACGCTGTATAAATTTGATTGGTGCACATGCCTTATTCCATTCATTCACACAACTGCTGATGTGTGCATAAAACTGAAGTGCGCACACAACTCATCTTGTGCACGCACACAAACTTACCCAAAACTTTGGGTGCCAACATCATGGATTATTGATTAAGGGTATTGAAGGGACATCAATGACTATAGATTTCTTGTTTTTTGTAGCAGAAGATGAAGGAGGAGTATTTGAAGAGGGAATCTACTTACCTCTTAGGGCATAGTCACTCTTTGTTGTTTGGGTAGCATGTACTTATTCCACTACTTCATCATCATTAAACTAGGAAACACATCCTACAGAACCATGTGAGATTCGTCTTCTTTGGATTATTCTATCACTTCCCCCTTTTTAGTCTCTTAAGTGGTACTTTTTGGCTATAGACCTTTATTGAAATCATATCAATCATATTGATGAGTTTAAGACTTGTCTTTTATGAATAATTAGCTTGATGTACTCAACAAAAATGATCCATAACAATATCTTCTATTCTTACAATGTTGTTTACCATGGATGTCTCAGGTGTTTTTGTCAAAACTATGGCTTTCTTGAAGAGGTCTAAATTTTTTTTTTTTTAGCTTCCCTCTCTCAAATTACTCTTTAAATCTATAGTTTCATTAGAGAGTTTGTTTTTAACAATTCTCACAAGCATTCCATATTAGTAGCATCTTTATCCTTGGATTCTATATTAGGTTTGGTTAGTGCCAAACATTTCTTTACATTATATGTGTTCTTGTTTTTAGAGATATGGTACATTATATGTGTTCTTATTTTTAGAGCTACGGTTTCCTCTTAGGATCACCATGTTAGGATATTTAAACACTTAGAAGTTAGTTAAAATCAACGTTGTCTAATATATCTTTAAGTAAAAGTGTGTTTCTTTAGTATGCATTTGTAGTTATGTAATCCAACGATCACAATATGTTATAGACATAAAGGGATCTAACGATTCATATTCTCCTCTATACTAACAACTATATTGATTTCTGATTGTTCCATAATCTCTATTTAAAAATCATGGAGGGCCATTTGCTAAAGATTGATTTTGAGAAATATTTATGTATAATATTTTTTGTTTGCATTAATATATGCATCAAGTGGTAGCGTTGTGGATTGTTTCCTTTTTATTAGGGTTTTAACCATGTAAAAACACTGATGTACTGATATTTGATCTAAATATGTGAATGGTTTCTTAATGTTGAGTAGGTTTAATATTCTTTGCATGTGTGTGTGGGGGCACGCCAGATTTGACGATTGCGTCTGATGATCCCATCACATGTGCAATTTTTCCTATTTTAGTGTTTTTCATTATTTTTAACGGTTTTCTAAAATAATCTTGGATTAAGGGATTATGGTTTTGGTAGCTATGGAATACCTAAAATATTGCGTATATATTGTATTTAGAATGGTGAAATTAATACAATGAAGAGTTGAGAGGTGCGACACAAAGGAAGGCTGGTTTTCTCTCGGTTAAGGGTTTCCAACGTAAATCTCTGTGTACTATATGTGTGAGCCATTGATTAATTTATGTTTTTCTTAGAATCTGTATGCATTGCTTTACTTCACATGTTTAAAACTTACATGTGGTATCATAACATGTTTTTGGCTTTGTAATGTCCCCACTTTGGGACATCATTATATTACATAGTGTTATGATGACTAGAGTAGCCAGATGGAGGTTATAGCGAGTACATGCGCTATTGAGGGGATTTTTGGGGTCCAAATTGCATCAATCATCTTATTTCATCATAATGATCCATTCCGCACAACTTGGATGTGGTTTCGTTGCATTCTGATGATTTCCATAATTTTGAGTTATTTTGGGCTATATGTTAATTAAATTCACTAAGGAGGTCATATTGGGCATAATACTTGGAGGAACCTCTTAGTGTAATAACTCATTATAATTGGGTGGAATAAAACTACAGGATATTATGATGAGAAGTGACTTTCAGTGGCCAAGGAAGCCACACGGAGAGATAAACTACTTTTTAGAGGTAAAATGGTTAATTGATTAATTAAAGTGATTTAATTAATTAATTAATAATTAAATAAAGTAAAAGTCACTTGGAGAGACAAGGTGAGTAGGGAGGAGAAAAGAGAGATAGGGGCCTCTATTCTCTCATTATGTTGATTATCAGTTTGAGAGCTGGCTTCTTGCTAGTGAGCCATGTACTTGGGGGTTTTGACTTAACAAACCCTAGAGATCAGCTCCGTGGTGAAAGATCCCGCCCAACCTGGTCCAAGATTGGTCATGGAGGTGAAATATTCCTCCCTCACCATTCTACATCAGATCTATTCAGCCACAGGTGGATTCTACATCAGCGATAGGTACATAAGAGAAGAGGTGTGCAACTAGAGAGGGTTTCCAGTAGGAGGGCGCACCATCTTTAGAGGAGTAGCTCGATCTAGAAAGAGGAGGAGAATTATGGGAAAATGAGCTTATGGGTATTCTTATTATGGCCTAGGGCGCTTTATTTAGCCTCTTTCAGAGGGTTTTTCTCTGTCAGATTATTTATTGGAGTTGGGCACGAACTTGAGAAGAGGAGGGCACACTGCAGATTGAGGATTTCATATTTTGGTGGGCCAGTTCTTCGTCTTTCAGCCTGAGACTTTACCAGGGGATTTCTGTTGGCTCAATCTAAAGTTTGGCATCTTTCTGAGGGGATTTTGAAGCCATATTCTTGGAGGCCAAATTATTGGTTTGGTTTAGCTAGGAGGGAACATTTGTCATTGGAGACACTATGGTTCAAAGGTCTTCTAGTTGATCTATTGCTCTGAGACTTCTCATACCTTCTTGCCATCATCATATCTATCTTCTTACATATTTTTGCAGTACTTTGAGGCCATCAGAGAGGAGGCCGTACTTCCCTTTATCTATCCCAACCAAGACTTGCACATTGTGAGAGAGAGGGCATCACATATAGTAAAGGGTATCTATTGGGTTGCAATACTACTTGGTATTCAGTTTGGAGAGGATTTTGGAAGCCTAGATCTTCTTCTATCTTGTATCTTGGAGACTTGATCAGCCCAACACTCTATTCACTTATATGTATTCCAGATCTGCACCATTTTGTACGAGGTCAGAGATCTATTATTAATAAATAAGATCAAAGGTATTTATGGTTATTTCTAGTGTTGTTGATATTGCATCTCGTTGAGTACATTCCATTGTTGTACATTGTTTGATTATTGGCTGCAAACACACATAAAACCATCAGTATAAACCCTAGCGCAACCTCATGAGACATAAATTTGCAAAGTGTTTGATGAAATGCCAGAATCAGAAAACACATAAAAATCAATGAAAACTCAATGTTCCTGGCACCTTGGCTTGGGAACATTACAGGCTTCAAAGGGATGCCTTTGTTACTTAGGGTTTTGCTCGGTCTTGATAGATCAATTTTATCTTGGGTCTGTGATAAACATGGGTTCAGTGGGGGATTTGTAGTGGTGATTCGTGTGTTGAAAGAGAATGACGAACAATTCTAGAATCAAGATTGAGAAGTTCAACGGTAAAAATTTTGAGCTATGGAAGCTCAATATGGAGGACCTTCTTGTAGACAAAGAAACATGGATCACTGTGGACCCTAGTACACGACCTACTAGTACACAAACTACTAGTACTCAATCTACTAGTATGTTGCAAGAAGATTGGGAGAAGCTGGATAGAAGAGAAAGGAGTACGATTCGACTCTACCTGGATAATTCAATGTAATTGGATGTGTTGGGAGAATCTACAACCAATGAACTATGGGAAAAGTTGGGGAATTTGTATCAGTCAAAGTCCCTGGTAAGCAAGTTGTTTCTTTGAAAGAAGACGTATCATCTTAGGATGGAAGGTGGAGATTCTGTGATAGAGCATCTAAATGCCTTCAATATTCTGGTAAGTCAACTTGGATTTTTTAATATTACGCTTGCAGAAGAAGATAAGTGTATTACTTTGTTATGTTCTTTTCTAGACTCTTGGGATAATATGGTTGTAGCAATTGGTACTACCACAAGATCTGCATTGAAGTATGATGATGTAGTTTCATCCTTGTTATCAGAAGAGATGAGGTGGAAAATCATGGATAGTCATATCACAAATGATTTATTTGTAAGAGGTCATCCCAAAGATAGGGATACAAATAAGTCTTCGATGGGGATATATAAATATAAAGATAGGTCTAAATTCCCAAGAAAATATTTGAGGAAATGTTGAAAATGTGGTAAAGCTGGGCATTATAAGAAAGATTTCATATATAAGAAAGTTGATAAAGCAAAGGGATTTGATGATGCCTCTTCCACAAAGGAAAAAAAATCCACAGAAGGAGGTGATGTTTACTTGACATCTACAGGTACAGATGAAAATCATGATGTATGGTTTATTGACTCAGGTGCATCATTTCATATGACTCCTCACAGGGAGTGGTTTAGTGAATATGAAAAGTATGATGGTGGTGATGTATTTCTAGGAGATGACTTGATAGCCAAAATCATGGGATGTGGAAGGGTTAAGATGTTGCTGAAAGATGGAAGGATTGGAAATCTCCCTTGAGTTCTACACATTCCAGATCTATCCAGGAGCCTAATCTCTGTAAGTAAGTTGGATGATGCAGGTGTGGATACTTTATTGAGAAAGGGCACTTGCAAAATGGTTAGAGGAGCAATGGTGTTGATGAGGGGAGTTTGATGTGAAACTCTGTACAAGTTGTTGGGAATAACTTATGCTGGTGGGTGTAACAATTATGTTGTCCCTGAGAAGAGAAATAAAAAAGACATAATCCGTACTGTACCTGGAAAGAATACCATGCTATGGCATCAAAGACTGAGAAATATTGGAGAAAAGGGCCTTCGAACACTACACGGTAAATGTATGGTTGAAGGTATGTCTAATTTCACCCTTGATTTTGATTTGTGTGAACATTGCATATATGGTAAACATAATCGAGTAAGATTCCCATCCAGTGCTACAAGAGCAAAGGAGATCTTAGAGTTGATACACATTGATGTGTTTTCACCTGTGCATGTTCCATCACTAGGTAAATCCATGTATTATGTTTCATTCATAGATGATTTCTCAAGGAACACATGGATTTATTTTCTTAGGAAGAAATCTGAGGTATTTGATAAATTTAAAGAGTTTAAGGCTTTGGTAAAAAATTAGACAGAGAAGAAAATAAAGGTGTTGAGGACATATAATGGTGGAAAATTCTGTGGGAATGAATTCAAAGAGTTTTGTAATAAGCGTGGTATAGAAAGGCAGAAGACTACTCCATACACACCTCAAAAAAATGGGGTTTCAGAAATGATGAACATGATGTCGATGGAAAAATAGAGGAGCATGCTCAGTGGTGTTGGGTTAGGACATGAATTTTGGTCAGAGGTAGTTGGTACTGCATGTTACTTAGTAAATAGACCATCCTCGTCAACGTTGGTAGAAAAAACTTCGCATGAGGTATGGACTGGTAAGAAAACCTCTCTTGAACATTTCAGAGTGTTTGGTTGTGATGCTTATGTACATGTTGCAAAGGAAAATAGGAATAAGCTGGATAATAAAGATGAAAAAGTGTATCTTTATTGGTTATAAAGATGATATGAAAGGTTATAAGATTTGGAACCCATAAACTAAGAAGACTGTTTATAGTCGAGATGTTGTTTTTAGAGATGTTAAAGATGTTCCCAAATAGGAATTCCTACCAAGGCAAGAAGAACTTGAGAAAATATAGTTTGAGTTGGATGAAACAAAATCTGAATCAACAGAAGATGATGAATAGGAAGAAGAAAAATCTCATACTCCAATATTGAGGAGATCAATGAGGGAAAAAAGGCAACCAGAAAGGTATAGTCCACTTGATTTTTGGGCTAATTTTTCTTTATTTATTAGTGATGATGATCCCATAATTGTCAGGAAAACAATGAATTCAGAGGATAATAAAGTCTAGAAGAAGGTCATGATTGAAGAGATGGATGCCTTGGATAATAATGATGTATGGGATCTAGTTGAATTTCCAAATGGAAGAAGGGCCATTGGAAAAAAATGGGTGTTTAAGAAGAAGCTGAATGCAAAAGGAAAAATGGAGAAATACAAAGCTCTGTTAGTAGAAAAAGGTTATTCCCAGGTAGAGGGAATTGACTTTGGTGATTTTTTTTATCTTATTTCCAAGTTAACTTCTATTAGATTTCTTTTATCTATTGTTGTTACTTTTGATTTTGAATTAGAACAAATGGATGTGAAGACAACATTCCTACATGGGAATCTATACGAATAAATCTACATGAAGCAACCAGAAGACTTTGCAGTGAAGGGAAATAAAGAACTAGTCTGCAAGCTAAATAAGTCACTATATGGTTTGAAGCAATCACCTAGGATGTGGTACAAAAAGTTTGATACATATATCCTTGGACTAGGATTTGTGAGAAGGAGGGATGATCATCGTGTATATTCCAAGTAGGTTGGTAATCACTTCATTTATGTAGTGTTGTATGTCGATGACATGTTGCTAGTAGAAAATAACATGGATGTTATCAAGGAGGTGAAATCACAACTATCCTCCAAATTTGACATGAAGGATCTCAGTGCTGCTAACTTCATTATAGGAATGGAGATTAAAAGAGATCATGCAAACATGAAACTCTGGTTGAATAAGATCAAATATGTTGAGACAATATTGCAAAGGTTTAATATGTAGGAAAGTAAATCGATCAAGGTTCTTATTCCTGTAGGTGTAAAGTTGTCTACAGATCAATGTCCCAAGACATAGGAAGAGGAAGAGGACATGTACCATGTTCCATATGCTAGTGCAGTTGGCAGTTTGATGTATGCAATGGTCTGTACTAGACCAAACATTGCACATGTAGTGGGAGTTTTGAGCAAGTATATGTCAAAACCAAGGACAAAGCATTGGACACTATTAAAGAGGGTTTTTAGGTATTTGCATGACACTTCTAGCTATGGATTGTGCTATCAAGGAAGACCAGGATTGGACAGAGTGTTGGACATACATGGGTTTTTTCATGCAGACTGGGCTGGAGATCCGGATCACATAAGATCTACAAATGGGTATGTGTTTAACCGATTTGGAGGAGAAATCAGTTGGATGAGCAAAAGACAAGTTGTAGCGGCATTCTCAACTACAGAAGCTGAATACATGTCAATCACTCATGCATGCAAGGAAGCAACATGGTTATAGAGATTGTGTTAAGTTGTTGGGTTGGTACAACAAGTAGCAAGATTAGATTGTGACAATCAAAGTGAAATCTTTCTAGCAAAGAACCCAACTTATCATTCAAAGACAAAACATATTGATGTTCAGTATCACTTTGTGAGAGACATGGTTGAAGATAAGAAGGTGTTGTGTGAGAAGTTTGACACTTTGAATAATGTTTCATATTCATTGACAAAGTTGGTGAGCTCCGAGAAGTACTCTTGGTATAGAGAAACAATGGTCATTACTACCCTGGATTGTTGAATATGTAATATTTTGACCCCCTGTATGCAAAGAAAACAACAAGTGGGAGAATGTTGGGTAGGTGTTATATTATTTTCATGTGTGTATGGGGGTGCGTTAGATTTGATTATTGCGTCTGACGATCCCATCACCTGTGCAATTGTTTCTATTTTAGCATTTTTTTGCTATTTTTAATTGTATTTTAAATTAATCTCGAATTAATGGATTAAGGTTTTGGTAGTTGTGCAATACCTAAAATATTGTGTATATATTGTATTGCGAATGATGAAATTAATACAATGAAGAGTTGAGAGGTGCGACACCAAGGAAGGCTGGTTTTCTCCTAGTTAAGGGTTTCCAACATCAATCTTTGTGTACTATATGTGTGAGCCATTGATTAATTTTTGTTTCGCTTAGAATCTGTATGCATTACTTTACTTCACATGTTTAAAACTTACACTTAAGGTGTTTGACCTATGTGGAAATAACATGTTTTTTAAACATGGTATCAGATCCCTTATGAAGACCCACTCCTAATGTTGATCGAGATGCTTAACTTGTGTTGTTGCATGCATCAAAATATTTTTAGGTTCTATTATTTTTGCGCATTTTTGGACTGAACGAACTATTCCATTATGTATGGAGCATGCTTTTAGTTAGAAACACTTTTCGTTTGACCTGGAAAGGTTTTCCTTTTCCCAAGACCCGACCCTTTTTTTTAGATTTGAAGGTAGAAAATTTGATCACACATTTAAAAAAAAATTGAGTTAATATTTGAGTTTTGTTGTTTTTATTCCTAGTTTGCTAATGCTTTTTATCTCTGTATACTCTTTTCTGTGCTCTATACTATCTCAACAAATAAAAAACATAGATGAAAGTGTTTTCTTTTATGCATATGCTCTTTCTCTTTGCTCTATGTGATTTTGGAAAATTAGAAACAAAGAGTAAAATTTCATTTTCTAGAAAGACTGCTTGAGATCTAACCCCGTTGCTGTAAAATTTTGATTTTTTTTTGAAAATTTTCTTGGTTTTGTGTGTGGTTGTGTTGAATTTTTTTGTAGGCAAAAACAAGGGTTTTAGGGGTAAGCACGTACTTCGAAGCAAATAGTTAGAAAAAAACCTCCTTCTCCTTCATAACAATTCTTATATATTTTACATTAGCTCACTTGGTTGAAAGTCACTTTATTTAATAAGAGGTTTTGAGTTCAAGTCTTTTTTTCATTAAGTTACTTTTTGAAAAAGTTCGTGCAACCTTGATTTATCACATAACTTTATTGTAAAGTGCATTTCACTTAAATTATAAAAGTAAATCATAGAAAGTAACTTTATTGTTCCCTTTTAAAGTTACTTTTTGCATGCAACTTTAATTTATAAAGTAACTTCATTGTAAAAATGATTCTCACTTATTTTATAAAAGTGGGTCACCTCATAAATAACTTGTTTGTAAAAGTGAGCTTATAGAAAAAGTTAGAGAAGAAATGGATATTTTTTTTTTACTTAACAATCTCATTATGAATCCACCACCATTTGGGCCAACATCCACTTGCCAGGTGGCACCTTAGTTACCTTTTATGTCTTTTTTATAATTGGCATAACTTTGACATCTGAAGTCCATTTTCAATGTGATTTTTTGAAACTGCCTATTTTTCCTAGAGTTTTCCATCTAAATAGTCAGTTTCTACTTTTAAAGCCATATTACCTACATATTTTAATATGATTAGTCCAAGTGATATTTTTCTTATTAGTACTGACTACTTCTCATGGAAATCCCATATGGAGGATGTACTATGAAGTAAAGGACTATACCAAATTACCTTGGGAAAAGAAAAAGTCCCCACTATTGCTGCAAAGAAATCCAAATGGGATAACAAAAATCACGAAGCACATGGACTAATCATAATGTCCATCTCTAGTGATTTATGGTTTCACCTTCTAGGAATTGATGACCCAAATTAAGCTTGGGTAAATATGGAAGTTTTATTTGATAAACACACTCAGATTCAATCCCACTAGATTGAAAAACCATTTAATTTCTTTAAATCCAAATTATTTCTCTTGCATTGAAGATTATCTAAATTCAAAACACTTAGGGTTTTACATGTAAATTATAAAATAGAAATTAAGAATGACTGGTGTACATTTTCTATTCTTTCAAAGCTTGGTAGTGCATATTTTGTTTTTGTATATACTTTTCACTCCACTAGAGAAGCTTTAGGGCTTGCTTTCAAACCACCCTCTCTTGAATCTTTTTGTGATTCTTTGATTAGAGAGAAATATAACTTATTACATCTTGGCATGATCAATGTTGCAAGTACATCTAACAAATCTTTAGTATCCCAACATAAGGATAAATACAAGCATCTAAAGAAGCAACATCCTTGAAACAACAAACAAAACAAGGGTCTCAAACCCTCTCAACTAACTTCTACTCCCAATGGTGACAAAGAACCAAAATTAAAAAGAAGACTAATAGACATTACAATTTTTGTAGGAGAGATGGTCATATAGAGTCTAAATGTTTTAAAAATATGGAGGCCTTAGAAGAAACAATGAATAAACACAATATCATTTTTTTTTCTAACTCTTCTTTTGATGGACATGTACTTTTTTTTTCCATTTTTTCCTTCAATGCAACATCTATTTTTTCTTCTAATGCATGGATTATTGATTCTATAGCATCTTATCATATGGATTAAGATAAATCCATTTTTATGCTCCTAATGAATGCAACACCAAACAAATATTTGTCAGTGATGATAGATCTCTTAGTGTTGTAGGGTTTGGAATAATTCAATTAGATGATGGTCATTTTAATTATATATTATGTGTTCCAAGTCTCTCATGCAACATTCTATTAGTATATCAAATCACTCATTTAGGTGAAGGTAAAACAATAGAGTTTTCACCTCACCAAGTTGTAATCAAGGACTTTAAAGATCCTAAGCATGTCCTAGCAATAGGAATTGTTGATGATGTTACTAGGTTGTAAAAATTTGACAACTTTGGTTCATCATCTTTTTCCATTAGGTTTTATTTCTCATGGTGATGACTTAAGCAAGCTTTGGCATGAGTGGTTTGGTCATCTAAATTATCGTTCGTTGAAGAAACTATGAAATCATAATATGGTGATTGGTTTTCCTCTCATTTCTCTTAGAGATGGTGTTTGTGTTGGTTGTGTTCTTGAAAAACATTATCAGAACAACTTTGAAAAATGTGCCTCTTAGAACACTTTGCCCCCCTTGCAACTTGTTCATATTTATTTATATGGTTCACTTACTTTTCCTTCTTTCTCTAGGTGCAATTACTTCTTAACTTTCATTGATAATTTCTTTAGAAGCACTTGGGTTTATTTCTTAAAGCTTAAGAGTGAATTTTTTGACACGTTTTTTTGCCTACAAGGCCCTTGCAGTAAAACAACCAGGACATCAACTACAAAGGTTAATAACAAATAATGGAGGTGAATACGTTAATAACAAATTTACAACTCACTGCACTGCATGCATTCATATGAAACTTACTACTCCATATACACTACAAAAAAATGGTGTTGTTACGAGAAAGAACCACACATTAAAGGAAATGGCCAATTGTATGATCCAATCTAATGGATTAAGTCTTCGTTTTTGGGCGGAAGCCATTAATTGTGCCAATTACATTGTAAATTGCACTCTTACAAAGACTAAAAAATATAACACCAAAAGAAGCACAGAGTAAGATTAAACCAGATGTAAGCTACTTTCGTGTGTTTGGTAGTATAGCATGGACTCACATTCCTGATGAAAAAATGAAATCATTAAAACCAACAAGTGAGAAGTGAATGTTTGTTGGATATTCTGAAGATGTCAAAGGTTATAAACTTCTTGAACCTCATTCCAATGAAATTATTATTAGGAGAGATGTTAATTTTGATGAAAATATCTGGGCCTATGAGCCTAATTTGACATTTGTGCCATCTTCAACCTACAATCCATCTTTGGCGTCTATGCCATCTTCTCTTCCCAACTTTTTTGTTAGTGATCTTATTTTGGTTTCTTCTTCAGATGATGACAGTGATGAAAAAATTCCACCTCCACTTTATCACCTTCCTCTAGTTAGGTCCATTGAACATGAACTTGCACCAACACCACAACTTCCCAGATGGGTTTACATAACATGAGAATCAACTAGTGACCTTGCTAGTGATCCTAAAGATCAATACTGTACACGTTCAAAGTTCCAGTGAGCCTCCTCTCTTTTGGCTCAAGTTTCCAAGACTCATGATCCAAAAACATTTGCATAAGCTTCCAACCTTCCAGATTGGGACACAACAATGAATGAATAATATCATTCCTTAATGGTGAATGATACTTGGGATCTTGTACCTCTTCCAAAAGGAAGAAAACTTGCCAGATATAAATGAGTGTATAAAAATAAGCATGCATATAATGGAAGTGTTGAAAGACATAAGGCCTGATTAGTTGCCAAATGATTTTATAAATTTGAAGGAATTGACTAGAATGACACATTTTCCACCATAGCCAAAATGAATTCCATTTACCTTGTTCTATCCCTTAACACCTCACATAAATGGGAGGTCCATTATTTCGATGTTAAATTTTTTTTCTTGCATGGGGAATTGTAAGAATAAATCTACATGGATCAACCTCTTGGCTATGTTCAAAATGACTCCAGTCTTGTATGCCACCTTAAGAAATCTCTCTATGTTCTCAAGTAAGCTACTTGGGCTTGGTATGATGCAATGGATAGCTTTCTTCTTGGCATTGGATTTTCTAGATGTCATTTTGACCTCAATGTCTATACCAAGAAAGTAGGAAACCATCTTATAATACTTGTTTTTTATGTTGATGATCTTATCCTCACTGGTAGTGACCCTAAAATTTTAAACCATGTGAAATATAACCTTAAGAAGAAATTTGAAATGATAGAATTAGGTTATTTGCATTAAAAATGAACAAATGCTACTATGCACTCTACTGTAGATTCATAGTTAGAATAATTGTTTTAAAACCTTCAAAAGGGGTTGGGGTAGATGTAGGTGGGATTTGGTTTAATGTTTTGGGGATTTTTTATTTGGTATGGAAAATCAGATCAACCAGGATCCCCACACGCCTCTTCTATGGTTTGATTTACATTTCTACAAGACTATATTGTTGAAACTTGTGCACAACCAATAATTCACCAATTTGACGAGCATAAGCTTTGGTAAAAAAAGGAAAAACTTGATATTCTTAGGTTTGGATAACAAACTAGTCTTTAATTCTGAGATGATCTTAAGTTTCATGTTTAGATTGTTAGGGTATTTGGTTTTCAAACTCAACCTTAGTTTATTGGAATTTACAAGGTTCTTGACTTGGATTCCACTGATAGACCTAAAGTTCATGTTTGATCACTAGTTATCTATGTAATAATTCATGGTTATTTCTATTCCCAAAAAATCGATATGGTAACTGATTTATTTAATCAACCATACAAGGGCGTGCCCCTCCTTGTAGCACCAAAATGTTGATGCAAGCAAATTCCTTTCGTCAACCATGTAGGTTCACTTAGGGAAAGGTCCCAATGGGACCCTTCACCAATTTCAATTGGTGAATCTAGTTTAATTTAATCTAGTTTATCCTAGCTAGGGATTAATAAGAATGGATAGGCATGGAACTAGTATAAATAAATGTAAGCAATAAACAATAAATAATTCACTAAATTACAAATTGTAGGAATTTTTAGATAACTAACTGCAATTGTGGTAAATTTACAATTATATATGAAATTTATTGCTCTATATACATTTTGTTAGCACAATATACTTAAAGCAAGAACATATATCAACAGACATGAGTAAAAGACTATAGTTGTAATATGTAATCTTACAAAATTCTAGAATACCATTGGAAACAAAGAGTAGTCAATACTAACACATAACACCAAAATTCTCCAAAAAAGTGGTTAATAAAGGCTTCTCAATTAACATAAATCATCTTACATTTGCTATCAACATCTTCAATCCTCTTCTTCTTCAAGTCTTTGGCTTCAATCCTTCTTCTCTTTACCTTAGCTTCTTCTTTTGCTTTGTTCTCCCCCCGACTTCTTCCTCAGTAACTAGTTGTATCTCTTCAACTTCATCTTTCTTTCTCTCCACTTCAACTTCAACAACGTTCTTTTGTGTTTTTTGTTTGATCCTCCTTTCTCCGACTCTTCTTTTGCTACTTCAACATCAACCTTCTTCTTCAAGGATGTTAAGAAATAAAAAACAATACAGGACACAAAAACTTGGCGGAAAATGCCTCAAACCATATTCTACACCTTGTATTCATTCCAATGATACAAATATATAATGCATGAATGAAACCACCTATTAAACTTGATTTTATCTCACATGGGAACCTAATCAAGAGATAATACAAGGAGGAGGAAAAGTAGGATGTAGAACACATTTAGGATAAAAACCATATCCCATAATGTGAAATATACAAAGGTGGTGTAGGACTTCATAATTGTATAGGGTGTCATAAGATAACATCCCCCCCCTCAATCATAAGTCTGAGAAATAATACCAACAAAGCAGGTGCATAAAATGGTACCATCTCCAAGTCTTAATGTTGAAACTCTTGAGCTAATCCTTAATGAAGAACAACCTAAAAAACCACCAAATCTGGATGTCGAAAACTCTAGAAAATCCCATTGTGTAATCGTGTGAGCAAGAATGTCTAGAGTTGTTCAATGATGTGAACTCTAATATGATGAGAGCGAACCATGAGAAGTGAATCAACTTCTAGTATGACACATCTCTGAAAATTCCTGAAAACTCAATCAAATTTAGAGCTATAATGCAGATGGATCTAGCTACCTTCTACTTGGTTGAATGACCATCCAGGTGAACAAAATGTCCACAATTTTCTCTAAAAAATGACACAAAATCATGTCAATCAACATCCCAATCATTAATTTGTTTGTCCAATTCTTCCATCTACAGAGTATTGATTCCCTTTGTTACCAAAACTTTAAGTTCGACAACCATCATAGATTCCCCCATTTGTTAGCTGAAAGGAGAGATAACACACGTTTTCATGTGGGTTACACTTAACCACTTCATCAAGTGGTTTTAGCTGACCACTAATCATATTCACTTGATTTGTTCACTCCCCTCATTTGTAGTTTGTCCCACATATATTTTGCTAAGATATAGTACATGACTTTGGTATAAATTGATTTTGTTAATCCACAAAGAATAACATTTCTAGCCCTAGAAATATTGTTACTGAGCTTGATTTCAGTCATATCAGTTAGGGGAGTGCCTGGATCTTTGTGATCATTTACTACTGAAGCCCACACATCGTATCCAAGTGAAATTAAAAATGCTTGCATTCTTATTTTCCAGAAGAAATATATTGATCCATCAAATTTTGGGGCTTTGTTTGTGGAGAACCCTTCCCGTTCTTCCATTGTGAGGATTCACCTTCCAACAATGAGGATGTTCCTGAAGGAACCTGACTCTGATACCAATTGTTGGAATACAATATAACTCAATTATTTAATACAACTTTCCTTTTAATATGTTATTTAACAGTAGTCAATGATGAACAATTAATCATGTAATGCACATAAATTTACAGTGGAAACCCAAATGGGAGAAAACCACAACATTTTATTTATAAAAAAATTGTAAGTACCAACTTATAACAAACATTAATATGAAATAATATTTGTATGCACCAACCTCCATGGGACACCAATCCCCTTGCTGAGTTGATCCAGGTGGATATTGGTGGTCACCCACTTATTCCAACTAGCTCATCTTGATAGTTTTTAGTTCAACACATTTCTCTGTAATGATGACATTTCTTTGTAATTGTGGGTTCTGCACTTCCGAGGCTATCCTGAAGCCATACAAAACATCCAGGTGGATATTGGTGGCTTCCCACCTATTCCAATTGGCTTATTTTGGAAGTTTTCATATCAATACATCTTTCTGTATTTCCAGGGCCGTTTTGGGGCCCTAAACAATGTTTTTTTGGCTTGCCACAGTCAAACTATAGATGAAGTTAGAGTTTGATGATGAAGTTAGATTTTGATGGAATAATGTTTAGTTCTCGAAAATTCCTTTCCAACAGGCGATCACACACCTAAAACAAAGGTCGCATGCAAAAGTTACGACCCCGAGAAGTTGAGGTACCAGCTTACCCATCGAGGCCCACATAACTTTTCACGTTTCATCTCCTAGGGTTAGGTTTTTGGATGTCTAGGGTTTTGGAATTCATGAGTAATGTTAAAAGGGCCTCTGGAGCCTCATTGTAAGCATTATTCTAATATGGATTCATGTAGAAACCACATCTCTTCTCAGAGATAGCTACCACCATTTGAGCAAGTTGTTTCAGTTCTGCAGTTTTACAGTTTCAACCTATTTTATTTATTCAATAGAAGTTATTGTTCACTGGATATCTATTGTTGTTCTGCATGTCTCTGTTTTATGGTATTCAATATGTTATTCATTTTGTTCTGCTCATAAATTGAGATCATTATCACCAACTCAATAAATGGGCATTGTTGGTCCTAAAGTCTGCACTTGACTGCTAAAGGGTAAAGCTATGCCACCTCAAATTTTGGAATGGTTGGTTTTTTGGTTATTTGATTTTGTTGGTTAGTTGGAGGGTTGGTTTTACCAAGACAAGAACATGGTTGGGTTGGAAAATTGATATGGATGAGGGTCCTTGGATGGTGGCACACAAATGACAGACAAGTGAGATAAAATAGGTAAAAACAAAGCGAAACAACAAACCACTCAATGAATAATCTGCTGTAAGAAGTTTAAGTCTTAAAATATCATTTCAAGGCATTAAACATGTATCTAAACACAATTACTCCCACATGTTGTTGTAAAAACAAATCTTCACCAAAGAATTAGTTGTTTTACAGGTTGCATATTAGTAAAGATAAGTTATACAATAGCTAATGGAAATGAAATGTACTTCACACAAATAAAAAACCGCATTCAAGATAAGATAAAAACACATGAATATTTGGACAAAAATACTGTCATCTAGAGTATATTCACCAGGTAGAGAGATTTAATCCATATAGAATATGTTCAAGAAGTTTGATGTATTGATATTCTTCCTAAAAAACCGAACCCTCAAAACATACAAAAATTGCATATTTATCAAAGTTGCAGAGGCTCTTGTCCATTTGGAACTGAGGCTTAACTCTACATTATCAGTTAAAGAACAACTTATTGACTTAACTAAATACTGCTGGAGTATAGTAATGTATAATTCGAGCTTGACTTAATAAAAAAGGAGTGGTTCATATCACACATAAATGACCACTTATTATGCCTTAATCTAAAATGTCTTGAACTTAAATAACTAAAACTTGTAATAATGATAAACCAAATTGATGCATATGCTGAATCGAACCGAGTCTTTGACATAACTAAATAGGACTGATAAAACTAGATTATGAGTTGAGCGCTTGTATCCATGCGCATTCATGGAGGCTAACTGGGAGATAACTGGATAGACTTCTTCACATTATCTCCTTGAGGAAGAGGAAATTCTTTTGGTACTTCTTCTGCAGTATGGAGTGCATTTTCTCCAATTCCTGATTATGGTGTTACAGGGTTTGGATCTGAAGCTTCAGTTCTGGTACCTGTTGGCTATCATAAAGCTTCTCTGTCTTGACCGTAAACAACCCTTTCTTCTTGTCTTGCTCTGTGATGGACTGGTTGTGGTCTGCTAGTGTTCTTCTTCTCCTCGTCCTCATGTCATACCCACGAACTACCTCAGGTTCCTTTGAATTCGAGCTGCTACATGATGAGTAATCTGATGCTGTAGACTAGCTAGATTTAGAAAGTCATTTGAGACTTGAAAATCTATAGCTTCACCTGTAGCATGGAATTTTTTTTGTTTTGTCTCGTTTAAAAAATACTTTAATGAAAAAAATTAATGAGGATAATCCACTTCGGTAATTCAGTGTTCGAGAAATTTTGAATGAAGAGTATAACTATCTCCCGAATGAACGAACTCACGAAGTCATTAACCAATTCTTATCGCTAAGCAAATTCACCAGAGATTAAGATACTTTAATCATTTAATATTTTGGGACTTCAAGGGCTTCAACACTTTGGAGCTCCAACACTTTGGGGAACTGTGTTTGCTCTAGATTAAAATCTCCCAGAATGGCGTGGAAACATGTTGTCACAATCGATGACGTGTCATAAAAATGAGAGTGACACGTGTCACCTGAAATAGCGCAGATGACGTAACCAAAGTACCTGAAATGAGTGCCACGTGTTATCTGAAATCAATTGACAGGTTTCATATGGCACGTCAGTTGAAAAATAGTTTATGAGAAAGGGGCTCCTACATGTCGGCACTTCGGGGCTCTGACACTTCGAAACTTCGTGGCTCCGACACTTCAGGGTTCCGACATTTCGGGGCTCCGACACTTTGGGGCTCTGGCACTTCAGGGCTTCGACACTTAGGGGAACTATGCTTGCTATGGAATAAAATATCCCAGAGTGAAAATATCCCAGAGTGACATGACAACCACTTCGATAATTTAGCATTCATGGGTTTTTAGGATTGAAAAAAAATAACAAGCTTGGATGCCTGAACAATGACGTCTCAGAGTAATACTACATATTGCTTTGTGGTCAAAACCACTCGTGATTTTGAAACTCCAAATTCATAAGAGGCATTGATCTTAATTGATCGTCGGATCTTGCCCATCAAAATTTTTAATCTGCCTGTTTCTCACAACCTAAGCCTGAAATCCACTGCTCTGGATTGCTGTGTCTTTCTTTTTGGATGTTTCCTGTGCATATAGAGGACTTGGTCGAACTGCTGCATGCTTAATTAATGGTAAACATGATGACATATGCTCCAAACTCAAACCAGGACATGTAATCACCTTTCAAGAAATCCAGAAAATGATGAAAAGTAAGTAAAGACTGGTAGGGGCCATTGATACTGAGTCATTAACTCATGGAGAATAAACTTAACAGACACAAAACAAAAATCAGACTTGATGGATGTATAGGGTAAAGGAGGGAAAGGGAAGGGTTGCAGACCTAGGTTACAAAATTGGCTCCAACCAAGGACAAAACTTCCCTCTGAGGTGCTAATAACAATAGATCAGGTTCCTTACCTCTCGAAACCTCGCTCCCACTTCTCTTGAATTACCTCTGTTTCTGTCTGTCATCCCTGTATATCTGTCATTGTCCCTCAGCCATACATCTCTGTAATTTAAAACTGAAGATAACCCAATGCCTTTGTTGGGCTATGGAGTCTTTATTCACACACAAACTAACTAATCAAATGCAAATGAAAAAGGAAAACAACTATGGTACAAGAGGGACCTTCCCTTAGTCTTTCAAGAAAAATAATGTTTCAGGAAGCTCCCATTTACTGGGCCTACAAAAATCTCAGTATCATCTAGATTGTGTAAAACAAATGTATTATTGTCTAGAACCTCAACCACCTTAAAAGGACCAAACCAGAGGTTATTGAACTTACCATGCTTAGGCTTCTCATCCCTTCTATCATCCCATCTCAAGACCAAGTCACCTTATTGAAAGATCTCCTTCTTGGTTTTCTTGTCAAAAGTTGATTTGATCTTGCTTTGGTACACCTCAGTTATTTTATTCAGTGCTTCTCTCTTTTGTTGAACCTCTATAATCTGAAAGATTCTTCTATGGATGTCATTTGGCTCCTCAATTTATTCTTGTAGGAATTTAGAACTGCCAGACCGAGTTGAGTAGGGAAGAAAACATCTATCCCATAGACTAGCTGAAATGGTGAGGTTCCCAAGGATCTCTTGGTGCTGATCCTATCATCCCACAAGGCATACTTAATTTTAGAGTCACATGATTTCTTGTTTTCAGTCAACAATTTCTTGATGATTCTAATGAGAGTCTTGTTTGATGGCTTCGCCAACCCATTCCCCTGAGGATAATAGGGCGTGGAATGTGTCAAGGAAATGTGATGGCTGCTACAAAATTCAATCATGGATTTGGACTTGAATGCCTGGGCATTGTCTGTTATAAGCTTTCTAGGGCAGCCGAACCTGGAAAAGATATTGGTTTCCAAAAAATTAATAATCAACTTGTCAGTAGCATTCTTGGTGGGCATAGCCTCGATCCATTTGGTAAAGTAGTCAGTGGCAGTGAGGATCCACTTGTGTTTCCCACTGGATGGTGGATTTATCTCACCTATGAAATATAATCCCCATTGCTAAAAGGGCCACTGGTAGTGAGAGTAGTGAGAGTAGTTTTTGTTTTCCTACAAACTTTTGGCATTCATTACATGCCCTTACTGTGGTGAATACATCAAAGAAAAGGGTGGGCTAGTAGTAGCCTACCCTTGGGATATTGAGGGATGTATCTTTCCAATGCTAGTGTCCCCCACAAACTCCCTTGTGCATATATGTTATGACTTGTTTAGCTTCATTTTCATCGAGACATTTTAATAGGATGCCAACAAGATCCCTCCAATACAGGTTCTGATTTAAAATGCAGAATTTGATAGCCTTTTATTTGAGAGATCTGAACCTCATCCTTTTCAAATTGGTGGACATTCTAGGTGTTGAAAAAAGTAGATAACATCTTTGTACCAAGGTGAAGAGGAGTAATTTTCAGATACCTGCATGCTGCCTTTTCCAGACTATGTCATGGATGGATCGAATTCGGTGAAGGTCTGATGAAACTCTAACACCTTATATTTTGATTCTGATAACAAATTGACAAGCCCCTGCCCCTTAATCAACTTGGTGGGTTTTATGTGTAGGTCATACACCAATAGTTTGAAAATCCACTTCCCTCTTTTCCCTTCACTATCTGGCTGGACCAAAATCTCTTTGACATTGCTGCTAGGTACATAGGCTGTTGTGCTAGACTGTAACACATATATTCTGAAGGCCTTTAAATCATTGACCAATGCATAAACTCATTTTTATAATATGTCACACTTCCAATCAACATCTCGGAGGGATTTGCTGAAAAAGGCTATGGGTCGTTCATGTCCTTCTGCATTTTTTTGCAACAATACTGCAACAATGGTTTCCTTGGAAGTGAAAGAGAAGATAAATAATTCTTTGGTATAGTCAGGGATGACCAATACAAGGGATTCAACCAAAGATTGTTTAATCCTTTGGAATGCTTATTTTTCCTCTAGTGACCACTTAATAACAACATCTTTCTTCAACATGTTGGTGACATGCCTTATGATTTCAACAAAGTTTGGCACAAAGCGCCTCAAGAAATTTATCCTGCTTATAAAAGACTGGATATAATTCTTATTTCTGGGGATTTAAATTTTTTGAATGGCATCAACTCTCTTTGTATATATTTTTATTCCCCATGATGATATGATGTGGCCTAGGAGCTTACCTTGCGGCATGGAAAAGTGTGACTTCCTGGATTCAAAGAGATACCACATCTTCTAAATTTTCAGAAAATCTGCTCAAGGTGCCGTAAATGCTCATCATTTGATTTGGATAAACTGGTGATGTCATCCAAATATATAACCATAAATTTGTCTTTCTCCCCCACAAAGGCTACATCCATAACCCTCTGAAAGGTGGCCCCTGCATTCATCATCCCAAAGAGCATCTTGTCGTACATAAATGTCCCCCATGGTATGGAGAATTCTGTTTTTTATTTGTCTTCTTCACATACTTCCATCTGGTTATAACCAAAGTACCCATCTAGCAAAGAAATCCTGTCGGCACCTACCACCTTTTCCAAAATATGGTCCAATCTTGGGAAGAGGGTAGTTGTCTTTTAGGGAACACTTGTTGAGATTACGAAAATTCACACACAAGCGTATTTCCCCACTCTTTTTCCTCACGGGCACCAAGTTGGCCACCTAATTCGAGTACCTCAAGGGAACAATGATTCTAGCATCAAGCATTTGTTTAAGCTCATTTTCAATTATGGACATCAACATTGGATTAAATTTCCCGATCTTCTGTCTGAATGGCTTAGAAACAGCCTTCAGAGGGATCTTGTACCAGATGATGTCAGTGTCAAATGTCTTCAAATATTCATATGACCATGCAAAAATATCAACAAAATTTTTCATGAGGCTGACATACCTATATTTTTGTTCTGGAGGTAGTGCCTTGGACAATTTGACTATTTTGGGATTTTCAGCAGTCCCAATGTTGCAGTCCATCACTTCCTCTTCTTGATTTTTTATGGCAACTTCTTTGGAGACATCATGATTGTCAAATAACCTTTCCAATGGAACTAGATCCTTGGGGATGTGGTTTGTTTTAAGTTCCACAATGTTGTGGACAACCACTTTGTTCAACAGATGAGATGTTTGCTGATAAGACAATTCATCATCTTCACCCTCTTGATCTATTGAGATACTGGAGAATTCTTCAATGGTTTGCAGAAATATTTGTAGCTCTAAGTCATCACTAAAGACTTGTCAGTGATTTATGTTGTCTGGTATGGTTTTCCTAGGTATGAATTCCACCTGATACTTGATATTTGGACCAATGGGAGGTCTGGAGGTGCTAGAAGCTAAGGCCAAAGAATCTACCTTTTGATTTGCCTCTCTTAGAATGAAGGATATGTTAAATGACAAAAAGAAGTTGCCAACCAGGTCCCACACCTCGTTCCTATATTGCTTGAGCCTTGGTTGCTTATTTTGATAGATTTTTTTGACTTGATTGATGATCAACTTAGAATCACCAAAAACTGCCAAACTGTCAATGGCCATGTCTTTGGTAGCCCTCAATCCAAGCACTAGAGCTTCATACTCAGCTATATTTTTAGTAGTCTCGAATTCCAGCTTATAAGAAAGTGTTATAACCTCCTTTGTAGGGGAAATTAAGACTATACCATCCCCATAACCTTCTTTTGATGCAGAGCCGTCTAAATACATCTTCCATACCTTGTTCTGCTGATCTGTCAGTGATTGATTTTTTCATTTGCTGACTGTAATTTCTATTTCCTCTTAATTTAAATGAAAAACAAATGACCCGATCTCATCCTCAACAACATAAACTGCATGATTTCTTGGATTATGATGGTCATTGACGATATATTCCAACCTGATCTCCCTGTATAGCCTCTTGTGTTCTCCTACGAAAACATGGATGGTAGCATACATGAGGTCCATTTGTAATGATCCTCCAACCTTCTTGGCCCACGTCTTGGACAGGAGCATACCAAAATTGGGGGAATGTCATCCACAATGATGTCCATCACTACACTCTTCATGGGTAACTGTGCCAAACAAACCACCAGATCTTTAATTAATCCCAAACATTTGACTTTTTTGGAGTCAAAGGAGTAAAGGTCTTGGTAGGGATTGGTGATCTCCAGACCTATTTCCTCTATAACAAATTTAGGCATGACATTGTGTGAGGCCCTTGAGTGCATGAGACAATTATGTAGGATCTTGTCATGGAAATTTAAAGACATGTAAAATGGTGGAGAGGCATCAGATCCATCCTTGATATGTGGGCCCACCATAATTGTTGGGTTTTCATCTAGCAGACTAATTACATCAGAAGTTACAACAGAAGTAGGTGGTTGCAGAACCTTCATAATGGATTTTTTGAAAGGATCATTTTTTATCAATTCTAAAAGAGATACATGGATCTTGATATTGCTCAACTCATGCTCTAGGATGAAAGATGCTTTTGGCCTATCAACTTCCTTTACTTCAGGGGCAATAGGTTTAAATGGAGGAGGCTAGTCAGCTTTAGCCAATGCACCCTTGCTTGGATTTGGCTTTGGAGGAACCTCTATTTTTCTATTCTGATTGGAGGTGGTGGCTTTAAAAATGCCTATTCTAGGCCCGAAGTCATATTTATTTTGGGGCTGGACTTGCATAATTCCCTCTTCTATCTCAATATCAAACTGATTTGATAGTTTGGCTACCTCATAATCTTGCTGCGTTAAGTGACTGGTGTGAAAATGTGTTTCATTGAAAAGTACAACAACATCATCCACAACATCACTAACTACATCCATCTCCTCAATCTGATTGTTTTGGAAAGGAGGTACTACTCTTTGGTCATACACATTTCTCCTCTCTCTCCACATTATATAAGGGGCATCATTCGACCTTCTAAACTGATTTGGATTTTTGTTCCTAGACCCTTGAAAAGATCTGTTTGGTTGTTTATATTCCCATTTCAGCTTAGATATTTCAGATGTCAAATCCTTCAAATTTTTGGTCATTTAATCAAATTTAGGATCATATGTGGCTGGGTTAGAGGAGGCAGGGGACTCCTCTCTCTATTTCTTCTCGTCTTTATCAGATCTATTATTTAACCTGTCTGATGCCAAGATGTTGGATTCAACCTCAATGGTTTCTTCTTGCATAGACAACAAGGTGGTGGACCTTCTCTCCCTCAACATAAGGGATAAATATGCATCAAATGCATTAGCATAAGTGATCTTGGCAGAGGCTTCAGTTGGTTTGATCTCATCTGGGATTCTACCATACATCTTATTGAATCTCTTGGTGAGGTCTGAAATAGACTCACCATTCTTTGTCTTAAGGGATCCAAACTCAGTGATGCAATACAAATAGTCTCTTCTATCTCCCCATTTCTTTATGAAGGATTCATCTAGTGCATCAATATCTGTAATGGAGGCTGGAGGGATATATCGAAACCATTTCCTTACTTCCCCATCCAGGCTCTGTACAAACAACCTCATCCACACATTTGCATAGTCAATGTTGAAGTTGTCTGCAAAGTTGTAGAAGGCTACCAGATGTTCCTCAGTTGTGACATCCCCTTCCCCATTATATCTCAACAAATATTTCATATAATCTGTGGCTGGGAGTGCATGTAATCCTATAGGCAAAACTAGAGGTGCGTATCTGGCAACAATTATGGCATCCATCATGTTAACAACCATTGTTTGGGCAATGGGAATATGAGGTTTAATTGGAGATATAGGTGTGGAATTTGAACTAGATGATGAAGTGGAGTTAGGAGTTAAAAGAATCTGAGATTCCTTGGAATTGTGATTCTCAGTGCTACCAAATTCAAGATTCTTGTGATAATGAAGAAAAGTGGACTCTTTGGGTGCAACTTTACCCTTGAAGGACGAGGTATATATATGAGACAAGGTGGATTTTATTAGTTTCCTTTCTGGATTAGAGACTACTGTGTCCTTCTCAGGGTTGGGATGAGACTTAGTGGCTTTGATGTGCTCAGATTTGGATCTCTTGTGTCCTTTTCTGGAAGCCGATATTTCCATTGTGAAGTTTACTCAGTGGAGTCGCCAGGTGAAAGATGGAAGTCTGAATGTGTCTTATATTTGTTCAACATCAAAGGTCAGATTTGATCGTTGTAATTCTCCTAGGGAAAGATATTTCATTACTCCATTCCCCGATAACGACACGAGAAGATATTGGTCCTAAAGTATGCACCTGACTGTTAAACGATAGAGCTAGGACACCTCAAGTTTTGGAATGGTTGGTTTTTTGGTTATTTGATTTTGTTGGTTAGTTGGAGGGTTGGTTTTACCAAGACAAGAACATGGTTGGGTTGGAAAAATGTTATGGATGAGGGTCCTCCTTGGCTGGTGGCACACAAACGACAAAGAAGTGAGATAATAGAGGTAAAAACAAAAGGAAACAACAAACCACTCAATCAATAATCTGCTGTAAGAAGTTTAACTCTTAAAATATCATTTCAAGGCATTAAACATGTATCTAAATACAATTACTCCCACAAGTTGCAATAAAAACAAATCTTCACCAAAGCACTAGTTGTTTTACAGGTTGCATATTAGTAAAGATAAGTTATACAATAGTTGAAGGAAATGAAATGTACTTTGCACAAATAAAAAAATGCATTCAAGATAAGATAAAAACACATGAAGATTTGGACAAAAACACTGTCATCAAGAGTATATTCACTAGGTAGAGATATTTAATCCATCCATAGAACATGTTCAACCAGTTTTATTTATTGATATTCTTCTTAAAAAACTGAACCCTCAAAACATACAAAAACTGCATATTTATCAAAGTTGCAGAGGCTCTTGTCCATCTGGAATTGAGGCTTAACTCTACACTATTAGTTAGAGAAAAACTTATTGACTTAACTAAATACTGTTGGAGTATAGTAATGTATACTTCGAGCTTGACTCAATAAAAAAGGAGTGGTTGATATCACACATAAATGACCACTTATTATTCCTTAATCTAAAATGTCTTGAACTTAAATAACTAAAACTGCTGCTAATGATAAACCAAACTGATGCATATGATGAATCGAACCGAGTCTTTGAAAGAACTAAATAGGATTGATAGAACTGGATTCTAAGTTGAGCGCATGTATCCATGCACATTATTGGAGGCTAACTAGGAGATAAATGGATATACTTCTTCACATTATCTCCTTGAGGAAGAGGCAAGTCTTCTGGAACTTCTTCTACAGTCTGGAGTGCAGTTTCTCCAATTCTTGATTATGGTGTTGTAGGGTCTGGATCTAAAGCTTAAGTTCTGGTATCTGTTAGCTGTCATCAAGATTCTCTGTCTTGACTGTAACCGACGCTTTCTTCTTGTCTTGCTATGTGATGGACTGGTTGTGGTCTGCTAGTGTTATGCTTTTCCTTATTCTCATGTCATACCCGTGAACTACCTCAGGTTCCTTTGAATCCGAGATGCTTTCTGATGAGTAATATGATGCTGTAGACTGGCTAGATTTCGAAATTCATTTAAGACTTGCAAATCTATTGCTTCACCTGTAACATGGATTTTTTTTTTTTCATTTGGCCCTATTTAAAGAATACTTTAATGGAGACAATTAATGAGGATAAGCCACTTCGAAAATTCGGCGTTCGGGAGCTTTTGAATAAAGAGTATAACTATCTCCCGAATGACCGAACTCACGAAGTCATTAACCAATTCTTATCGCTAAGCAAATTCATCAGAGATTAAGATACTTTAATCATTTAATATTTCATGACTTCGGGGGCTCTAGCCCTTCGACACTTTGAAGCTCCAACACTTTGGGGAATTGAGTTTTCTATGGATTAAAATATCCCGGAGTGAAAATATCCCAGAGTGACGTGGCAACATGTTTTCACAATCAATGACGTGTCATAAAAATGAGAGTGACATTTGTCACCTGAAATAACGCAAATGATGTAACCAAAGTACTTGAAATGAGTGCCATGTTTCATCTAAAATCAATTGAAATGTGGCATATGACACGTCAGTTGAAAAATAGTTTATGATAAAGGGGATCCGACACTTCAACACTTCAGGGAACTGTGTTTGTTCTGGATTAAAATCTCCCGTAGTGACAATCTCCGTGAGTGACATGGCAACCACTTTATCAATTTGGTTTTTAGGGATTTAGGATTGAAAAAAAAATAACAATCTTGGATGCTTGAATGCCGAAGTCCCAGAGTAAAACTACATATTTCTCTGTGGTTAAAACCTCTCGCGATTTTGAAATTTCGAATGCACAAGAGTCGTTGATCTTAATTGACTGTTGGATTTCAACCGTCAAAATTTTTAATTTTCTTGTTGCTCACAACCTAAGCCCGAAATCCACTACTTTGGATTGCTGCGTCTTTCTTTTTGGATGTTTCCTGTGCATATAAAGGACTTGGTCAACTTTCTACATGCTCAATTAATGGTAAACATGATGACATATGTTTCAAAATCAAACTAGAACATGTAATCACCTTTCAAGAAAGCAAGACAATGATACAAAGTAAGTAAAGACCGGTAGGGGCCATTGAAACTGAGTCATTAACTCATGGAGAATAAAATTATCAAACACAAAACAAAAATCAGACTTGATGGATGTATAGGGTAAAGGAGGGAAAGTGAATGGGTGCATACCTAGGTTACAACATGAATCAACCCACATAATTATTGTTCACATACACCAACCTATAGGAGACACCAATCTCCTTCCTTGCTCCACCCTGCCAACCTGGACATATTTATTTTCTTCAGAAGACCTCTCCACATGATTCATGCTTTGTGTAATCAAACCTCAGATCCTCTTCATTGCTTCCATGCTTTTGCATGGGCCTCAGAGCCTTTGTTCTCCTCACGCTTCTTTCTCACATACCTCCACACTTTCAAAGTATATTCAAGCACTTTATTTATACAACTCATGTACTTATGGATTTTTCCACAAAAATAAGTTCATGGGCGTGGGCTCCAACTTCCTTAAAATTAGGCTCCAAAGATGCTTCAAATCGAGCTACAATACCCTCCATGAAATCTTGTCTTTGTTCCTTCTACTGCACATGATTTGGTTCACTGGTCCTTGACACTTAGCCATTGTCTGATTTAGATATCGATTTATTCTCCTATGTTTATTTGTGATCGTATTCATTGGGACCACCAGGCCTATCATAGTTACTTCTATAAGAGTCCCTTCCTCTATTCTTTTTCGTCGATTTGATCGGAGGTTCCATCTCCATCGTTTGTTGTCGTCACTTAACATCATTGTCACCAAATTCTCTCTTGATACTTAGTTTGGCGATATTCTCGACTCTCTCATATGATGGTAGTAACACTCCAGAGGACTAGGCGCTATGACCTGATGCTTATCATGCGGTCATCAATGTTTTCTTTGGAAGAATATACACTATTTTAGTGGTTATGATCCGATGATACTAGACCCCATATTAAACCTTTGCACCAATAGTGTGCTACCACAAGTCTTCTCCTAGAACCCTTGATCTGGACTCCATTCATCTAATCTCCACTGTGGGTTAATTTACTCTGACCACTGGTTACTGGGTCACTGTCATAGACACGTCGATTGAGGCTATGGTGGAATATTATTTGATACCCTTTGTATCAGAGTATGAATGTTCTCTGGGTTGAGTCATTCCGCTAGTCAGACTTTGAACACTCAACAACCTCTACCATTGATCATTTAGGATCGATGGTCAC
>JZKD02S1736716.1:0-27178 GCA_000966675.3 Picea glauca | reverse complement strand
ATTTGCTAGGGCCTTGCCATTGTAATACTTTAGTATCCACTACTTCATCTTAGTCGATTTTTGCTTCATCTTTGAGTTAAAGAGAGAGGAAATCTACTAATGCCTAGGGTTACCTACACCTTATTAGCTAGTTTCCCCTAGGGCTTGATAGTTGGAGCCTTGGGTTACCAACACTCCATCTATTTACCCCTCTTTCCTTTGACTCTCCTACTATCATTCTCTTTCAACATTTGCTACCATATCATTGACTCCATTTTCCCTAAAGCACTAATCTAAGTCCTCTTTGAGTAATTGATCAAAATAACCATCAAAACCTATACCTTGACCTTCCTACTAACCATTTCTAACACTATAGTAGCCTAACCTAATAACATTATTGTTGTTGTTACTAAAGTAACCTAAAGCCATACATTGCAGCACTAAAATCTTATAAAATCAATTGAAAGGGATGATTATTGCATTGTCTCGATTGCTTCTAATAAATGTTAATATTATGATGTTAATGGTTGATTATTTTTAGTCATTTTGAAGTTGTTTCAAGGCACTCATTGTGAAGTATTTCCTTATAAATATTGTTGTTATAATTTTATGTTTACTTCATCATTATCATCCAATTGCTTTTATTGAGAAAGTCTATGGTTTTATGAAGTGTTAATCAGCAAGTGTACTTGCAAATATATATAGTTTCTTGTTGCTTTGTTATAGGAAGGTACACCTTGATATATTATCATTCCATTGGTTATAAAACTGGGACTTTCTGATCGATTGTGACTTGTGAGAGGGGTTCTTTTATTAGCCATTTTGACCTTGCCTTCTCAAACCCCGGGGTCACCGGGGATGTCTCCCCTGGGCCTACAACCCTAAATAGAAAGAGGAATCCTATTGAGGTGACAGTGATAGGATACCCTAAAGTTACGCCAATTTTCTCTCCTTTTACATTTCCTTCTATCAAAGTACAAATTGTGTGATAACACATACAATTGGCTACATCATAGCAAGTTGAAGTCAACATTAGGCCCAAAAAGCGCAAGTAGTAGGTATGCAATGCAAATAAAACTTAACACGAAAATTTTTTTGGAAGCCCCATGGGTAAATTTCCAGCAACAGATGAGAAGAAGATATGAAGCTTGAACGCAAAGTCATGGCAGTACTATACAGGGCTTCTGAGCCTATGGAAAAAACTACAGCATGGGTGCCAAAATGGCTAGTGAAGAGATAACTAGGGAACCCATGAAGAGGTAATCTCTACCATCTATAAACAACATTTTCAAAGCAGATTGAAGGCATAATGTCGCAACGAATGGGGTTGACCCTAAGGCAAGGATGTGATCAATACAGATAAATGCAAAATGTAGGCGAGACGAAACCTACCCTATATGTTGGTAAAGAGCACAATACTTGTCGAAGAAGTCAAAAAAACACCACCAAATATAATAATATTTGTGGAAAAGATATCTCCCAAAGATAATTGCACAAGAAAAACATCTCTATGGAATTTCATTAGTCTAGACGGTGTCAAATGTTAAAAGGGGGTAAAACTTTAAACGAAAATATGGAAAAACAATTAGGTGAAAATAGGTGAAAAAACTCATTTTTACCATGCCATTTTACTTTTTAATATATTGAGAGAATTGGGAGCCCTTTTTACCCTTCAAACTTCCGAGGATTGGTACGGAGTGCACACAGCCCGAAATCCAACACCACTTGGACTAGGTAAGAGATTACTACCTCCTCTTTCATTTCATCCACAATATTTTTATTTTGATGATTTCCTGAGTGTAGAAATATTTTTTAATGTCACGTGAAGATGTACATGACTCTCATTCTCACGGGTAGTGTACATACACGGTTGTCATAACTGGCAGTCGCGTACATATACCCAAAATTGAAAAATTAAGGTTTTAACTCAAAATATTGCTTTATATTTGGAGGATGGTGATATACTGGAGGGGGGGGGAACATTGAGATGTTGATGATGAGGTCATGGATGAACTAGAAGCTCAATGAGTCCTCCGCCAATGTAGACTTTATAAATTTTTCTATTTTAATAGGATTAGAGCACATTGGAGATTGCTCGAAACTCTCATTAATTATTGGGGACCTGAAGTGGATGCTTTCATGATCAAAGGGAAATCATTAAGGATTGGAACAGAAGACATATATTTCCTTATCGGGTTGTCTCATCAAGGAGATGTAGTAAATTTGAAGGGAAAATCATCCATTGGTTTGACAATCAATGAATACATTGCTCTATATTGTTTTGTCGAGACAGAAAATGTTGGGAGTCAACTCCTGATAAGGGAGATAGAAAATATTGGTTTGAAGATTATTGTATTGATGATTTCCTGTATTTATGTATCTATGTCATTACAACAAGATTCAAGGACAATGATGTGCTATGCAAGGGAATTATTGAGGCCTATACTCTATGATTGGAGTAATATGCTTCTGACATGCATGAAATCCAAATTGACAGGGTGTAAGCAGGGAAATCTGAAGAACTTCAGCTTTGGAAGCCTCTTGTGCTTATTTTTCTTTAAGAGTACCTATGATGAGTCCAAGAGTGGACAT
This sequence comes from Picea glauca, assembly GCA_000966675.3. Taxonomy (NCBI): domain Eukaryota; kingdom Viridiplantae; phylum Streptophyta; class Pinopsida; order Pinales; family Pinaceae; genus Picea; species Picea glauca. The sequence continues at coordinate 24,607 of JZKD02S1736716.1, read as the reverse complement.
CCATCTGCACTATGTAAGAGATGGCACGATGGAACAATAGACCGAGGTACTCCCTGAGAAAGGAGGAGGACACTTAGGTGATCCCTGGGATGATGCATTATTTTCTTGGTAGGAGCACCAAGTAGTTGTGATCGAGGATTATCCCTATGCAGGGATCATTTATCGAAACAACCTATAGATGCCCCTACATCCTAACAATGCATATGGAGATATTGGTATATGAATTTTTATTTTTAAATTATTTCATTTTTTATATTTTTATGATTGAACAAAAGAAAATATTTTTCTATGGATCAAGCTAATAACATGATTGTATGATCATACAAATGTGGGACTAAGGTGTCCTGATGGATTTCCTCTATGTGGCCGACATGGTCGAGATGGAAAACCATGTGAAGATATCGACTGATTATTAGATAACGTCCATAGGAATCTGGACATATTGGTGTGCTCAGTGCCAATGGTACAGATTGAGGATTTGTTAGAGCACAAGCAGTGGTATGTAGTTGGGGTACCACGGGCTTGGTTGTGTCTCTTTCAAAATTTATCCAACATTGTTGTTTGTTATGGGAGACATGTTAACGGAAGGGTAGGGCCCTCAGGACCATGATTGGGAGATCATGTACTTTTGTATTATCGGCCCCGATAGAGGACAATTGAGGCATAAAATCCTTTTTTGAAACATGATCCACTTTTGTACTTGATGAACAGCGAAGATGATACAATCAACAAAGCAGAGTTGTTGATTGGTGTGGGTATGGTGGATTTCACCACACTCATCGTTTAGTTAGAGATACTAGGAGGAAAAATTCATCCTCTGAAGATTTTTTATTTGGTAGTTGTTGGGACTCCCAACACAGAAACTTTTGATGTGGCTTCCATTAAGTCCCATTGAAGAGGGCTACTAGCAATGAAGTTTGGCCCGCAATCCGAAAGTTGCACAACAACTGGAGAGTGATGCCTAGTTAACGGAGGATTGAAACGCTGAGTGAAATCCTCAGCTCCAAGATCTGATACGATAACAACCTTCGGAGCAGAAGTGTTAGTTTATGTGGGTTTTGTATCTATGATCTTGACTAGACCAGTTATTACAAAAGTGTTGGATTGGTCAAGTCTACATCTCAGAGGAGGAGGCATAGGATTGACATCTACGTTTTCTTCAGACTGAAGGCCTTGAAGTCTCCTCAATTATTGAAATGGTTGGTCAATCACTTTGAGTTGATAGCTCTAGGTGAATACCCACACCTTCCTATTGGAAATTGTGTTGTCATTGATTTCAAAGGTAGTCATGGAGGTCATTGATAGTAACTCCCTGTGAAGATGAAGGAATATAGAATGTGATGATAGGTCCAAGGATTGAAACTTGTAAACCAAAACAAACTAGACAAATAAATTCAAGAAGGTCCCTGTGTATCCATATACCTCTGTGTGTTGAATAAATTTCAATGAGATATCTACTGAGGTGCTTGATGACCAGGTTGTAGAGGATCAAAGGAATCTCTAGAGAAGGTTCAGTGAGCAGAGAAAGCGTAAGTCATTGATCGTTGATCATTTAACATGATAAAAAATACAGATGTGAAGATAACGAAGCAAATGAAAAAGAAAATGTCCCACATGCACCAAGGAAATTGACTTCGAAGGGTTTATAATGAACAAGTGAAAGTTCTTAGCTTGAATGTAAACGGAAGAGCCATAGAACCATGCAAAAGGAGCTAAATTTTAGTGCCAGAATTTATGTGTGTATGTTAATATTGGATGGCCAATATTAAATCTTATATCCAGATCTAATCAAATCCATAGCCAAAAGGAGTCTTGAATTTAGAATCTGATGTGATGGGAAAGGCTTTCATAGTTTGATTTTTTGGAGTATTTAACTCAGGCCATCCTAAGACACTCCAACAGAAGAAGCTCTGAATCAATAGGGACCATCAATCTATCAGAAAAATAACTAATTAATATGAATCATTGATCTATCGAAGTCATATCTATCGTTGGAGGAACATTGACAGAGTAATTTGCACTCAGATATGATGGTATCCAAAATGAGTATTCCTCGAGGCTCTTACATCGAAATTTTTGAATGTAAGAATATAGTGGGGTTTCATTGAGAGACTCTGAACGAGTGTGATTTATCTCATACACCACATCGACTGCCATTTCAAAACCATGAAAGAAGAAAGGATGATGCCACGTGTCAAAACACCAAGTCAAAAAAGTGTACGAAGAAGATCTGGAAGATTTGATGATGTTATCAAATGTCAACTTCCATGTTAGAGCCATGAAAGCAGAGAAGACTAGGCCATGTCATCTTCCATGTCAGGAAACCAAGTCAGCACATCATGCAGCATATTAGTATCAAAGTCTGATCCATTGAAGTGTTTGAGTACAAGGCTTCACAGAAACTTTGAATCAATAAGAACTATTGATCTATCGCAGCTACAGCAAGGAGATATGGACTGTCCATCTGAAAGGCTCTAATCAGAGTAGATTGGTTGACTATAGTGGAGGAACTATGACAAAGGAGATCCTAGGAGCAATCTAGATTTTCATTCGGCGTGAAACAAGATGCGATGACAATCATAGATTTGTATGGGTCCCACCTAATTAGTTAACGTAAAAATGAAGAAGACAAGTGTTAACCATCAGGTAACTTGGAGTGGCGACACGGATTTGGACCATTGATTGTGATAGATCAATGGCAGAGGAAGATCCATTGGTGACCATCGATCCTAAATGATCAATGGTAGAGGTTGTTGAGTGTTCAAAGTCTGACTAGCGGAATGACTCAACCCAGAGAACATTCATACTCTGATACAAAGGGTATCAAATAATATTCCACCATAGCCTCAATCGACGTGTCTATGACAGTGACCCAGTAACCAGTGGTCAGAGTAAATTAACCCACAGTGGAGATTAGATGAATGGAGTCCAGATCAAGGGTTCTAGGAGAAGACTTGTGGTAGCACACTATTGGTGCAAAGGTTTAATATGGGGTCTAGTATCATCGGATCATAACCACTAAAATAGTGTATATTCTTCCAAAGAAAACATTGATGACCGCATGATAAGCATCAGGTCATAGCGCCTAGTCCTCTGGAGTGTTACTACCATCATATGAGAGAGTCGAGAATATCGCCAAACTAAGTATCAAGAGAGAATTTGGTGACAATGATGTTAAGTGACGACAACAAACGATGGAGATGGAACCTCCGATCAAATCGACGAAAAAGAATAGAGGAAGGGACTCTTATAGAAGTAACTATGATAGGCCTGGTGGTCCCAATGAATACGATCACAAATAAACATAGGAGAATAAATCGATATCTAAATCAGACAATGGCTAAGTGTCAAGGACCAGTGAACCAAATCATGTGCAGTAGAAGGAACAAAGACAAGATTTCATGGAGGGTATTGTAGCTCGATTTGAAGCATCTTTGGAGCCTAATTTTAAGGAAGTTGGAGCCCACGCCCATGAACTTATTTTTGTGGAAAAATCCATAAGTACATGAGTTGTATAAATAAAGTGCTTGAATATACTTTGAAAGTGTGGAGGTATGTGAGAAAGAAGCGTGAGGAGAACAAAGGCTCTGAGGCCCATGCAAAAGCATGGAAGCAATGAAGAGGATCTGAGGTTTGATTACACAAAGCATGAATCATGTGGAGAGGTCTTCTGAAGAAAATAAATATGTCCAGGTTGGCAGGGTGGAGCAAGGAAGGAGATTGGTGTCTCCTATAGGTTGGTGTATGTGAACAATAATTATGTGGGTTGATTCATGTTGTAACCTAGGTATGCACCCATTCACTTTCCCTCCTTTACCCTATACATCCATCAAGTCTGATTTTTGTTTTGTGTTTGATAATTTTATTCTCCATGAGTTAATGACTCAGTTTCAATGGCCCCTACCGGTCTTTACTTACTTTGTATCATTGTCTTGCTTTCTTGAAAGGTGATTACATGTTCTAGTTTGATTTTGAAACATATGTCATCATGTTTACCATTAATTGAGCATGTAGAAAGTTGACCAAGTCCTTTATATGCACAGGAAACATCCAAAAAGAAAGACGCAGCAATCCAAAGTAGTGGATTTCGGGCTTAGGTTGTGAGCAACAAGAAAATTAAAAATTTTGACGGTTGAAATCCAACAGTCAATTAAGATCAACGACTCTTGTGCATTCGAAATTTCAAAATCGCGAGAGGTTTTAACCACAGAGAAATATGTAGTTTTACTCTGGGACTTCGGCATTCAAGCATCCAAGATTGTTATTTTTTTTTCAATCCTAAATCCCTAAAAACCAAATTGATAAAGTGGTTGCCATGTCACTCACGGAGATTGTCACTACGGGAGATTTTAATCCAGAACAAACACAGTTCCCTGAAGTGTTGAAGTGTCGGATCCCCTTTATCATAAACTATTTTTCAACTGACGTGTCATATGCCACATTTCAATTGATTTTAGATGAAACATGGCACTCATTTCAAGTACTTTGGTTACATCATTTGCGTTATTTCAGGTGACAAATGTCACTCTCATTTTTATGACACGTCATTGATTGTGAAAACATGTTGCCACGTCACTCTGGGATATTTTCACTCCGGGATATTTTAATCCATAGAAAACTCAATTCCCCAAAGTGTTGGAGCTTCAAAGTGTCGAAGGGCTAGAGCCCCCGAAGTCATGAAATATTAAATGATTAAAGTATCTTAATCTCTGATGAATTTGCTTAGCGATAAGAATTGGTTAATGACTTCGTGAGTTCGGTCATTCGGGAGATAGTTATACTCTTTATTCAAAAGCTCCCGAACGCCGAATTTTCGAAGTGGCTTATCCTCATTAATTGTCTCCATTAAAGTATTCTTTAAATAGGGCCAAATGAAAAAAAAAAAATCCATGTTACAGGTGAAGCAATAGATTTGCAAGTCTTAAATGAATTTCGAAATCTAGCCAGTCTACAGCATCATATTACTCATCAGAAAGCATCTCGGATTCAAAGGAACCTGAGGTAGTTCACGGGTATGACATGAGAATAAGGAAAAGCATAACACTAGCAGACCACAACCAGTCCATCACATAGCAAGACAAGAAGAAAGCGTCGGTTACAGTCAAGACAGAGAATCTTGATGACAGCTAACAGATACCAGAACTTAAGCTTTAGATCCAGACCCTACAACACCATAATCAAGAATTGGAGAAACTGCACTCCAGACTGTAGAAGAAGTTCCAGAAGACTTGCCTCTTCCTCAAGGAGATAATGTGAAGAAGTATATCCATTTATCTCCTAGTTAGCCTCCAATAATGTGCATGGATACATGCGCTCAACTTAGAATCCAGTTCTATCAATCCTATTTAGTTCTTTCAAAGACTCGGTTCGATTCATCATATGCATCAGTTTGGTTTATCATTAGCAGCAGTTTTAGTTATTTAAGTTCAAGACATTTTAGATTAAGGAATAATAAGTGGTCATTTATGTGTGATATCAACCACTCCTTTTTTATTGAGTCAAGCTCGAAGTATACATTACTATACTCCAACAGTATTTAGTTAAGTCAATAAGTTTTTCTCTAACTAATAGTGTAGAGTTAAGCCTCAATTCCAGATGGACAAGAGCCTCTGCAACTTTGATAAATATGCAGTTTTTGTATGTTTTGAGGGTTCAGTTTTTTAAGAAGAATATCAATAAATAAAACTGGTTGAACATGTTCTATGGATGGATTAAATATCTCTACCTAGTGAATATACTCTTGATGACAGTGTTTTTGTCCAAATCTTCATGTGTTTTTATCTTATCTTGAATGCATTTTTTTATTTGTGCAAAGTACATTTCATTTCCTTCAACTATTGTATAACTTATCTTTACTAATATGCAACCTGTAAAACAACTAGTGCTTTGGTGAAGATTTGTTTTTATTGCAACTTGTGGGAGTAATTGTATTTAGATACATGTTTAATGCCTTGAAATGATATTTTAAGAGTTAAACTTCTTACAGCAGATTATTGATTGAGTGGTTTGTTGTTTCCTTTTGTTTTTACCTCTATTATCTCACTTCTTTGTCGTTTGTGTGCCACCAGCCAAGGAGGACCCTCATCCATAACATTTTTCCAACCCAACCATGTTCTTGTCTTGGTAAAACCAACCCTCCAACTAACCAACAAAATCAAATAACCAAAAAACCAACCATTCCAAAACTTGAGGTGTCCTAGCTCTATCGTTTAACAGTCAGGTGCATACTTTAGGACCAATATCTTCTCGTGTCGTTATCGGGGAATGGAGTAATGAAATATCTTTCCCTAGGAGAATTACAACGATCAAATCTGACCTTTGATGTTGAACAAATATAAGACACATTCAGACTTCCATCTTTCACCTGGCGACTCCACTGAGTAAACTTCACAATGGAAATATCGGCTTCCAGAAAAGGACACAAGAGATCCAAATCTGAGCACATCAAAGCCACTAAGTCTCATCCCAACCCTGAGAAGGACACAGTAGTCTCTAATCCAGAAAGGAAACTAATAAAATCCACCTTGTCTCATATATATACCTCGTCCTTCAAGGGTAAAGTTGCACCCAAAGAGTCCACTTTTCTTCATTATCACAAGAATCTTGAATTTGGTAGCACTGAGAATCACAATTCCAAGGAATCTCAGATTCTTTTAACTCCTAACTCCACTTCATCATCTAGTTCAAATTCCACACCTATATCTCCAATTAAACCTCATATTCCCATTGCCCAAACAATGGTTGTTAACATGATGGATGCCATAATTGTTGCCAGATACGCACCTCTAGTTTTGCCTATAGGATTACATGCACTCCCAGCCACAGATTATATGAAATATTTGTTGAGATATAATGGGGAAGGGGATGTCACAACTGAGGAACATCTGGTAGCCTTCTACAACTTTGCAGACAACTTCAACATTGACTATGCAAATGTGTGGATGAGGTTGTTTGTACAGAGCCTGGATGGGGAAGTAAGGAAATGGTTTCGATATATCCCTCCAGCCTCCATTACAGATATTGATGCACTAGATGAATCCTTCATAAAGAAATGGGGAGATAGAAGAGACTATTTGTATTGCATCACTGAGTTTGGATCCCTTAAGACAAAGAATGGTGAGTCTATTTCAGACCTCACCAAGAGATTCAATAAGATGTATGGTAGAATCCCAGATGAGATCAAACCAACTGAAGCCTCTGCCAAGATCACTTATGCTAATGCATTTGATGCATATTTATCCCTTATGTTGAGGGAGAGAAGGTCCACCACCTTGTTGTCTATGCAAGAAGAAACCATTGAGGTTGAATCCAACATCTTGGCATCAGACAGGTTAAATAATAGATCTGATAAAGACGAGAAGAAATAGAGAGAGGAGTCCCCTGCCTCCTCTAACCCAGCCACATATGATCCTAAATTTGATTAAATGACCAAAAATTTGAAGGATTTGACATCTGAAATATCTAAGCTGAAATGGGAATATAAACAACCAAACAGATCTTTTCAAGGGTCTAGGAACAAAAATCCAAATCAGTTTAGAAGGTCGAATGATGCCCCTTATATAATGTGGAGAGAGAGGAGAAATGTGTATGACCAAAGAGTAGTACCTCCTTTCCAAAACAATCAGATTGAGGAGATGGATGTAGTTAGTGATGTTGTGGATGATGTTGTTGTACTTTTCAATGAAACACATTTTCACACCAGTCACTTAACGCAGCAAGATTATGAGGTAGCCAAACTATCAAATCAGTTTGATATTGAGATAGAAGAGGGAATTATGCAAGTCCAGCCCCAAAATAAATATGACTTCGGGCCTAGAATAGGCATTTTTAAAGCCACCACCTCCAATCAGAATAGAAAAATAGAGGTTCCTCCAAAGCCAAATCCAAGCAAGGGTGCATTGGCTAAAGCTGACTAGCCTCCTCCATTTAAACCTATTGCCCCTGAAGTAAAGGAAGTTGATAGGCCAAAAGCATCTTTCATCCTAGAGCATGAGTTGAGCAATATCAAGATCCATGTATCTCTTTTAGAATTGATAAAAAATGATCCTTTCAAAAAATCCATTATGAAGGTTCTGCAACCACCTACTTCTGTTGTAACTTCTGATGTAATTAGTCTGCTAGATGAAAACCCAACAATTATGGTGGGCCCACATATCAAGGATGGATCTGATGCCTCTCCACCATTTTACATGTCTTTAAATTTCCATGACAAGATCCTACATAATTGTCTCATGCACTCAAGGGCCTCACACAATGTCATGCCTAAATTTGTTATAGAGGAAATAGGTCTGGAGATCACCAATCCCTACCAAGACCTTTACTCCTTTGACTCCAAAAAAGTCAAATGTTTGGGATTAATTAAAGATCTGGTGGTTTGTTTGGCACAGTTACCCATGAAGAGTGTAGTGATGGACATCATTGTGGATGACATTCCCCCAATTTTGGTATGCTCCTGTCCAAGACGTGGGCCAAGAAGGTTGGAGGATCATTACAAATGGACCTCATGTATGCTACCATCCATGTTTTCGTAGGAGAACACAAGAGGCTATACAGGGAGATCAGGTTGGAATATATCGTCAATGACCATCATAATCCAAGAAATCATGCAGTTTATGTTGTTGAGGATGAGATCGGGTCATTTGTTTTTCATTTAAATTAAGAGGAAATAGAAATTACAGTCAGCAAATGAAAAAATCAATCACTGACAGATCAGCAGAACAAGGTATGGAAGATGTATTTAGACGGCTCTGCATCAAAAGAAGGTTATGGGGATGGTATAGTCTTAATTTCCCCTACAAAGGAGGTTATAACACTTTCTTATAAGCTGGAATTCGAGACTACTAAAAATATAGCTGAGTATGAAGCTCTAGTGCTTGGATTGAGGGCTACCAAAGACATGGCCATTGACAGTTTGGCAGTTTTTGGTGATTCTAAGTTGATCATCAATCAAGTCAAAAAAATCTATCAAAATAAGCAACCAAGGCTCAAGCAATATAGGAACGAGGTGTGGGACCTGGTTGGCAACTTCTTTTTGTCATTTAACATATCCTTCATTCTAAGAGAGGCAAATCAAAAGGTAGATTCTTTGGCCTTAGCTTCTAGCACCTCCAGACCTCCCATTGGTCCAAATATCAAGTATCAGGTGGAATTCATACCTAGGAAAACCATACCAGACAACATAAATCACTGACAAGTCTTTAGTGATGACTTAGAGCTACAAATATTTCTGCAAACCATTGAAGAATTCTCCAGTATCTCAATAGATCAAGAGGGTGAAGATGATGAATTGTCTTATCAGCAAACATCTCATCTGTTGAACAAAGTGGTTGTCCACAACATTGTGGAACTTAAAACAAACCACATCCCCAAGGATCTAGTTCCATTGGAAAGGTTATTTGACAATCATGATGTCTCCAAAGAAGTTGCCATAAAAAATCAAGAAGAGGAAGTGATGGACTGCAACATTGGGACTGCTGAAAATCCCAAAATAGTCAAATTGTCCAAGGCACTACCTCCAGAACAAAAATATAGGTATGTCAGCCTCATGAAAAATTTTGTTGATATTTTTGCATGGTCATATGAATATTTGAAGACATTTGACACTGACATCATCTGGTACAAGATCCCTCTGAAGGCTGTTTCTAAGCCATTCAGACAGAAGATCGGGAAATTTAATCCAATGTTGATGTCCATAATTGAAAATGAGCTTAAACAAATGCTTGATGCTAGAATCATTGTTCCCTTGAGGTACTCGAATTAGGTGGCCAACTTGGTGCCCGTGAGGAAAAAGAGTGGGGAAATACGCTTGTGTGTGAATTTTCGTAATCTCAACAAGTGTTCCCTAAAAGACAACTACCCTCTTCCCAAGATTGGACCATATTTTGGAAAAGGTGGTAGGTGCCGACAGGATTTCTTTGCTAGATGGGTACTTTGGTTATAACCAGATGGAAGTATGTGAAGAAGACAAATAAAAAACAGAATTCTCCATACCATGGGGGACATTTATGTACGACAAGATGCTCTTTGGGATGATGAATGCAGGGGCCACCTTTCAGAGGGTTATGGATGTAGCCTTTGTGGGGGAGAAAGACAAATTTATGGTTATATATTTGGATGACATCACCAGTTTATCCAAATCAAATGATGAGCATTTACGGCACCTTGAGCAGATTTTCTGAAAATTTAGAAGATGTGGTATCTCTTTGAATCCAGGAAGTCACACTTTTCCATGCCGCAAGGTAAGCTCCTAGGCCACATCATATCATCATGGGGAATAAAAATATATACAAAGAGAGTTGATGCCATTCAAAAAATTTAAATCCCCAGAAATAAGAATTATATCCAGTCTTTTATAAGCAGGATAAATTTCTTGAGGCGCTTTGTGCCAAACTTTGTTGAAATCATAAGGCATGTCACCAACATGTTGAAGAAAGATGTTGTTATTAAGTGGTCACTAGAGGAAAAATAAGCATTCCAAAGGATTAAACAATCTTTGGTTGAATCCCTTGTATTGGTCATCCCTGACTATACCAAAGAATTATTTATCTTCTCTTTCACTTCCAAGGAAACCATTGTTGCAGTATTGTTGCAAAAAAATGCAGAAGGACATGAACGACCCATAGCCTTTTTCAGCAAATCCCTCCGAGATGTTGATTGGAAGTGTGACATATTATAAAAATGAGTTTATGCATTGGTCAATGATTTAAAGGCCTTCAGAATATATGTGTTACAGTCTAGCACAACAGCCTATGTACCTAGCAGCAATGTCAAAGAGATTTTGGTCCAGCCAGATAGTGAAGGGAAAAGAGGGAAGTGGATTTTCAAACTATTGGTGTATGACCTACACATAAAACCCACCAAGTTGATTAAGGGGCAGGGGCTTGTCAATTTGTTATCAGAATCAAAATATAAGGTGTTAGAGTTTCATCAGACCTTCACCGAATTCGATCCATCCATGACATAGTCTGGAAAAGGCAGCATGCAGGTATCTGAAAATTACTCCTCTTCACCTTGGTACAAAGATGTTATCTACTTTTTTCAACACCTAGAATGTCCACCAATTTGAAAAGGATGAGGTTCAGATCTCTCAAATAAAAGGCTATCAAATTCTGCATTTTAAATCAGAACCTGTATTGGAGGGATCTTGTTGGCATCCTATTAAAATGTCTCGATGAAAATGAAGCTAAACAAGTCATAACATATATGCACAAGGGAGTTTGTGGGGGACACTAGCATTGGAAAGATACATCCCTCAATATCCCAAGGGTAGGCTACTACTAGCCCACCCTTTTCTTTGATGTATTCACCACAGTAAGGGCATGTAATGAATGCCAAAAGTTTGTAGGAAAACAAAAACTACTCTCACTACTCTCACTACCAGTGGCCCTTTTAGCAATGGGGATTATATTTCATAGGTGAGATAAATCCACCATCCAGTGGGAAACACAAGTGGATCCTCACTGCCACTGACTACTTTACCAAATGGATCGAGGCTATGCCCACCAAGAATGCTACTGACAAGTTGATTATTAATTTTTTGGAAACCAATATCTTTTCCAGGTTCGGCTGCCCTAGAAAGCTTATAACAGACAATGCCCAGGCATTCAAGTCCAAATCCATGATTGAATTTTGTAGCAGCCATCACATTTCCTTGACACATTCCACGCCCTATTATCCTCAGGGGAATGGGTTGGCGAAGCCATCAAACAAGACTCTCATTAGAATCATCAAGAAATTGTTGACTGAAAACAAGAAATCATGTGACTCTAAAATTAAGTATGCCTTGTGGGATGATAGGATCAGCACCAAGAGATCCTTGGGAACCTCACCATTTCAGCTAGTCTATGGGATAGATGTTTTCTTCCCTACTCAACTCGGTCTGGCAGTTCTAAATTCCTACAAGAATAAATTGAGGAGCCAAATGACATCCATAGAAGAATCTTTCAGATTATAGAGGTTCAACAAAAGAGAGAAGCACTGAATAAAATAACTGAGGTGTACCAAAGCAAGATCAAATCAACTTTTGACAAGAAAACCAAGAAGGAGATCTTTCAATAAGGTGACTTGGTCTTGAGATGGGATGATAGAAGGGATGAGAAGCCTAAGCATGGTAAGTTCAATAACCTCTGGTTTGGTCCTTTTAAGGTGGTTGAGGTTCTAGACAATAATACATTTGTTTTACACAATCTAGATGATACTGAGATTTTTGTAGGCCCAGTAAATGGGAGCTTCCTGAAACATTATTTTTCTTGAAAGACTAAGGGAAGGTCCCTCTTGTACCATAGTTGTTTTCCTTTTTCATTTGCATTTGATTAGTTAGTTTGTGTGTGAATAAAGACTCCATAGCCCAACAAAGGCATTGGGTTATCTTCAGTTTTAAATTACAGAGATGTATGGCTGAGGGACAATGACAGATATACAGGGATGACAGACAGAAACAGAGGTAATTCAAGAGAAGTGGGAGCGAGGTTTCGAGAGGTAAGGAACCTGATCTATTGTTATTAGCACCTCAGAGGGAAGTTTTGTCCTTGGTTGGAGCCAATTTTGTAACCTAGGTCTGCAACCCTTCCCTTTCCCTCCTTTACCCTATACATCCATCAAGTCTGATTTTTGTTTTGTGTCTGTTAAGTTTATTCTCCATGAGTTAATGACTCAGTATCAATGGCCCCTACCAGTCTTTACTTACTTTTCATCATTTTCTGGATTTCTTGAAAGGTGATTACATGTCCTGGTTTGAGTTTGGAGCATATGTCATCATGTTTACCATTAATTAAGCATGCAGCAGTTCGACCAAGTCCTCTATATGCACAGGAAACATCCAAAAAGAAAGACACAGCAATCCAGAGCAGTGGATTTCAGGCTTAGGTTGTGAGAAACAGGCAGATTAAAAATTTTGATGGGCAAGATCCGACGATCAATTAAGATCAATGCCTCTTATGAATTTGGAGTTTCAAAATCACGAGTGGTTTTGACCACAAAGCAATATGTAGTATTACTCTGAGACGTCATTGTTCAGGCATCCAAGCTTGTTATTTTTTTTCAATCCTAAAAACCCATGAATGCTAAATTATCGAAGTGGTTGTCATGTCACTCTGGGATATTTTCACTCTGGGATATTTTATTCCATAGCAAGCATAGTTCCCCTAAGTGTCGAAGCCCTGAAGTGCCAGAGCCCCAAAGTGTCGGAGCCCCGAAATGTCGGAACCCTGAAGTGTCGGAGCCACGAAGTTTCGAAGTGTCAGAGCCCCGAAGTGCCGACATGTAGGAGCCCCTTTCTCATAAACTATTTTTCAACTGACGTGCCATATGAAACCTGTCAATTGATTTCAGATAACACGTGGCACTCATTTCAGGTACTTTGGTTACGTCATCTGCGCTATTTCAGGTGACACGTGTCACTCTCATTTTTATGACACGTCATCGATTGTGACAACATGTTTCCACGCCATTCTGGGAGATTTTAATCTAGAGCAAACACAGTTCCCCAAAGTGTTGGAGCTCCAAAGTGTTGAAGCCCTTGAAGTCCCAAAATATTAAATGATTAAAGTATCTTAATCTCTGGTGAATTTGCTTAGCGATAAGAATTGGTTAATGACTTCGTGAGTTCGTTCATTCGGGAGATAGTTATACTCTTCATTCAAAATTTCTCGAACACTGAATTACCGAAGTGGATTATCCTCATTAATTTTTTTCATTAAAGTATTTTTTAAACGAGACAAAACAAAAAAAATTCCATGCTACAGGTGAAGCTATAGATTTTCAAGTCTCAAATGACTTTCTAAATCTAGCTAGTCTACAGCATCAGATTACTCATCATGTAGCAGCTCGAATTCAAAGGAACCTGAGGTAGTTCGTGGGTATGACATGAGGACGAGGAGAAGAAGAACACTAGCAGACCACAACCAGTCCATCACAGAGCAAGACAAGAAGAAAGGGTTGTTTACGGTCAAGACAGAGAAGCTTTATGATAGCCAACAGGTACCAGAACTGAAGCTTCAGATCCAAACCCTGTAACACCATAATCAGGAATTGGAGAAAATGCACTCCATACTGCAGAAGAAGTACCAAAAGAATTTCCTCTTCCTCAAGGAGATAATGTGAAGAAGTCTATCCAGTTATCTCCCAGTTAGCCTCCATGAATGCGCATGGATACAAGCGCTCAACTCATAATCTAGTTTTATCAGTCCTATTTAGTTATGTCAAAGACTCGGTTCGATTCAGCATATGCATCAATTTGGTTTATCATTATTACAAGTTTTAGTTATTTAAGTTCAAGACATTTTAGATTAAGGCATAATAAGTGGTCATTTATGTGTGATATGAACCACTCCTTTTTTATTAAGTCAAGCTCGAATTATACATTACTATACTCCAGCAGTATTTAGTTAAGTCAATAAGTTGTTCTTTAACTGATAATGTAGAGTTAAGCCTCAGTTCCAAATGGACAAGAGCCTCTGCAACTTTGATAAATATGCAATTTTTGTATGTTTTGAGGGTTCGGTTTTTTAGGAAGAATATCAATACATCAAACTTCTTGAACATATTCTATATGGATTAAATCTCTCTACCTGGTGAATATACTCTAGATGACAGTATTTTTGTCCAAATATTCATGTGTTTTTATCTTATCTTGAATGCGGTTTTTTATTTGTGTGAAGTACATTTCATTTCCATTAGCTATTGTATAACTTATCTTTACTAATATGCAACCTGTAAAACAACTAATTCTTTGGTGAAGATTTGTTTTTACAACAACATGTGGGAGTAATTGTGTTTAGATACATGTTTAATGCCTTGAAATGATATTTTAAGACTTAAACTTCTTACAGCAGATTATTCATTGAGTGGTTTGTTGTTTCGCTTTGTTTTTACCTATTTTATCTCACTTGTCTGTCATTTGTGTGCCACCATCCAAGGACCCTCATCCATATCAATTTTCCAACCCAACCATGTTCTTGTCTTGGTAAAACCAACCCTCCAACTAACCAACAAAATCAAATAACCAAAAAACCAACCATTCCAAAATTTGAGGTGGCATAGCTTTACCCTTTAGCAGTCAAGTGCAGACTTTAGGACCAACAATGCCCATTTATTGAGTTGGTGATAATGATCTCAATTTATGAGCAGAACAAAATGAATAACATATTGAATACCATAAAACAGAGACATGCAGAACAACAATAGATATCCAGTGAACAATAACTTCTATTGAATAAATAAAATAGGTTGAAACTGTAAAACTGCAGAACTGAAACAACTTGCTCAAATGGTGGTAGCTATCTCTGAGAAGAGATGTGGTTTCTACATGAATCCATATTAGAATAATGCTTACAATGAGGCTCCAGAGGCCCTTTTAACATTACTCATGAATTCCAAAACCCTAGACATCCAAAAACCTAACCCTAGGAGATGAAACGTGAAAAGTTATGTGGGCCTCGATGGGTAAGCTGGTACCTCAACTTCTCGGGGTCGTAACTTTTGCATGCGACCTTTGTTTTAGGTGTGTGATCGCCTGTTGGAAAGGAATTTTCGAGAACTAAACATTATTCCATCAAAATCTAACTTCATCATCAAACTCTAACTTCATCTATAGTTTGACTGTGGCAAGCCAAAAAAACATTGTTTAGGGCCCCAAAACGGCCCTGGAAATACAGAAAGATGTATTGATATGAAAACTTCCAAAATAAGCCAATTGGAATAGGTGGGAAGCCACCAATATCCACCTGGATGTTTTGTATGGCTTCAGGATAGCCTCGGAAGTGCAGAACCCACAATTACAAAGAAATGTCATCATTACAGAGAAATGTGTTGAACTAAAAACTATCAAGATGAGCTAGTTGGAATAAGTGGGTGACCACCAATATCCACCTGGATCAACTCAGCAAGGGGATTGGTGTCCCATGGAGGTTGGTGCATACAAATATTATTTCATATTAATGTTTGTTATAAGTTGGTACTTACAATTTTTTTATAAATAAAATGTTGTGGTTTTCTCCCATTTGGGTTTCCACTGTAAATTTATGTGCATTACATGATTAATTGTTCATCATTGACTACTGTTAAATAACATATTAAAAGGAAAGTTGTATTAAATAATTGAGTTATATTGTATTCCAACAATTGGTATCAGAGTCAGGTTCCTTCAGGAACATCCTCATTGTTGGAAGGTGAATCCTCACAATGGAAGAACGGGAAGGGTTCTCCACAAACAAAGCCCCAAAATTTGATGGATCAATATATTTCTTCTGGAAAATAAGAATGCAAGCATTTTTAATTTCACTTGGATACGATGTGTGGGCTTCAGTAGTAAATGATCACAAAGATCCAGGCACTCCCCTAACTGATATGACTGAAATCAAGCTCAGTAACAATATTTCTAGGGCTAGAAATGTTATTCTTTGTGGATTAACAAAATCAATTTATACCAAAGTCATGTACTATATCTTAGCAAAATATATGTGGGACAAACTACAAATGAGGGGAGTGAACAAATCAAGTGAATATGATTAGTGGTCAGCTAAAACCACTTGATGAAGTGGTTAAGTGTAACCCACATGAAAACGTGTGTTATCTCTCCTTTCAGCTAACAAATGGGGGAATCTATGATGGTTGTCGAACTTAAAGTTTTGGTAACAAAGGGAATCAATACTCTGTAGATGGAAGAATTGGACAAACAAATTAATGATTGGGATGTTGATTGACATGATTTTGTGTCATTTTTTAGAGAAAATTGTGGACATTTTGTTCACCTGGATGGTCATTCAACCAAGTAGAAGGTAGCTAGATCCATCTGCATTATAGCTCTAAATTTGATTGAGTTTTCAGGAATTTTCAGAGATGTGTCATACTAGAAGTTGATTCACTTCTCATGGTTCGCTCTCATCATATTAGAGTTCACATCATTGAACAACTCTAGACATTCTTGCTCACACGATTACACAATGGGATTTTCTAGAGTTTTCGACATCCAGATTTGGTGGTTTTTTAGGTTGTTCTTCATTAAGGATTAGCTCAAGAGTTTCAACATTAAGACTTGGAGATGGTACCATTTTATGCACCTGCTTTGTTGGTATTATTTCTCAGACTTATGATTGAGGGGGGGGATGTTATCTTATGACACCCTATACAATTATGAAGTCCTACACCACCTTTGTATATTTCACATTATGGGATATGGTTTTTATCCTAAATGTGTTCTACATCCTACTTTTCCTCCTCCTTGTATTATCTCTTGATTAGGTTCCCATGTGAGATAAAATCAAGTTTAATAGGTGGTTTCATTCATGCATTATATATTTGTATCATTGGAATGAATACAAGGTGTAGAATATGGTTTGAGGCATTTTCCGCCAAGTTTTTGTGTCCTGTATTGTTTTTTATTTCTTAACATCCTTGAAGAAGAAGGTTGATGTTGAAGTAGCAAAAGAAGAGTCGGAGAAAGGAGGATCAAACAAAAAACACAAAAGAACGTTGTTGAAGTTGAAGTGGAGAGAAAGAAAGATGAAGTTGAAGAGATACAACTAGTTACTGAGGAAGAAGTCGGGGGGAGAACAAAGCAAAAGAAGAAGCTAAGGTAAAGAGAAGAAGGATTGAAGCCAAAGACTTGAAGAAGAAGAGGATTGAAGATGTTGATAGCAAATGTAAGATGATTTATGTTAATTGAGAAGCCTTTATTAACCACTTTTTTGGAGAATTTTGGTGTTATGTGTTAGTATTGACTACTCTTTGTTTCCAATGGTATTCTAGAATTTTGTAAGATTACATATTACAACTATAGTCTTTTACTCATGTCTGTTGATATATGTTCTTGCTTTAAGTATATTGTGCTAACAAAATGTATATAGAGCAATAAATTTCATATATAATTGTAAATTTACCACAATTGCAGTTAGTTATCTAAAAATTCCTACAATTTGTAATTTAGTGAATTATTTATTGTTTATTGCTTACATTTATTTATACTAGTTCCATGCCTATCCATTCTTATTAATCCCTAGCTAGGATAAACTAGATTAAATTAAACTAGATTCACCAATTGAAATTGGTGAAGGGTCCCATTGGGACCTTTCCCTAAGTGAACCTACATGGTTGACGAAAGGAATTTGCTTGCATCAACATTTTGGTGCTACAAGGAGGGGCACGCCCTTGTATGGTTGATTAAATAAATCAGTTACCATATCGATTTTTTGGGAATAGAAATAACCATGAATTATTACATAGATAACTAGTGATCAAACATGAACTTTAGGTCTATCAGTGGAATCCAAGTCAAGAACCTTGTAAATTCCAATAAACTAAGGTTGAGTTTGAAAACCAAATACCCTAACAATCTAAACATGAAACTTAAGATCATCTCAGAATTAAAGACTAGTTTGTTATCCAAACCTAAGAATATCAAGTTTTTCCTTTTTTTACCAAAGCTTATGCTCGTCAAATTGGTGAATTATTGGTTGTGCACAAGTTTCAACAATATAGTCTTGTAGAAATGTAAATCAAACCATAGAAGAGGCGTGTGGGGATCCTGGTTGATCTGATTTTCCATACCAAATAAAAAATCCCCAAAACATTAAACCAAATCCCACCTACATCTACCCCAACCCCTTTTGAAGGTTTTAAAACAATTATTCTAACTATGAATCTACAGTAGAGTGCATAGTAGCATTTGTTCATTTTTAATGCAAATAACCTAATTCTATCATTTCAAATTTCTTCTTAAGGTTATATTTCACATGGTTTAAAATTTTAGGGTCACTACCAGTGAGGATAAGATCATCAACATAAAAAACAAGTATTATAAGATGGTTTCCTACTTTCTTGGTATAGACATTGAGGTCAAAATGACATCTAGAAAATCCAATGCCAAGAAGAAAGCTATCCATTGCATCATACCAAGCCCAAGTAGCTTACTTGAGAACATAGAGAGATTTCTTAAGGTGGCATACAAGACTGGAGTCATTTTGAACATAGCCAAGAGGTTGATCCATGTAGATTTATTCTTACAATTCCCCATGCAAGAAAAAAAATTTAACATCGAAATAATGGACCTCCCATTTATGTGAGGTGTTAAGGGATAGAACAAGGTAAATGGAATTCATTTTGGCTATGGTGGAAAATGTGTCATTCTAGTCAATTCCTTCAAATTTATAAAATCATTTGGCAACTAATCAGGCCTTATGTCTTTCAACACTTCCATTATATGCATGCTTATTTTTATACACTCATTTATATCTGGCAAGTTTTCTTCCTTTTGGAAGAGGTACAAGATCCCAAGTATCATTCACCATTAAGGAATGATATTATTCATTCATTGTTGTGTCCCAATCTGGAAGGTTGGAAGCTTATGCAAATGTTTTTGGATCATGAGTCTTGGAAACTTGAGCCAAAAGAGAGGAGGCTCACTGGAACTTTGAACGTGTACAGTATTGATCTTTAGGATCACTAGCAAGGTCACTAGTTGATTCTCATGTTATGTAAACCCATCTGGGAAGTTGTGGTGTTGGTGCAAGTTCATGTTCAATGGACCTAACTAGAGGAAGGTGATAAAGTGGAGGTGGAATTTTTTCATCACTGTCATCATCTGAAGAAGAAACCAAAATAAGATCACTAACAAAAAAGTTGGGAAGAGAAGATGGCATAGACGCCAAAGATGGATTGTAGGTTGAAGATGGCACAAATGTCAAATTAGGCTCATAGGCCCAGATATTTTCATCAAAATTAACATCTCTCCTAATAATAATTTCATTGGAATGAGGTTCAAGAAGTTTATAACCTTTGACATCTTCAGAATATCCAACAAACATTCACTTCTCACTTGTTGGTTTTAATGATTTCATTTTTTCATCAGGAATGTGAGTCCATGCTATACTACCAAACACACGAAAGTAGCTTACATCTGGTTTAATCTTACTCTGTGCTTCTTTTGGTGTTATATTTTTTAGTCTTTGTAAGAGTGCAATTTACAATGTAATTGGCACAATTAATGGCTTCCGCCCAAAAACGAAGACTTAATCCATTAGATTGGATCATACAATTGGCCATTTCCTTTAATGTGTGGTTCTTTCTCGTAACAACACCATTTTTTTGTAGTGTATATGGAGTAGTAAGTTTCATATGAATGCATGCAGTGCAGTGAGTTGTAAATTTGTTATTAACGTATTCACCTCCATTATTTGTTATTAACCTTTGTAGTTGATGTCCTGGTTGTTTTACTGCAAGGGCCTTGTAGGCAAAAAAACGTGTCAAAAAATTCACTCTTAAGCTTTAAGAAATAAACCCAAGTGCTTCTAAAGAAATTATCAATGAAAGTTAAGAAGTAATTGCACCTAGAGAAAGAAGGAAAAGTAAGTGAACCATATAAATAAATATGAACAAGTTGCAAGGGGGGCAAAGTGTTCTAAGAGGCACATTTTTCAAAGTTGTTCTGATAATGTTTTTCAAGAACACAACCAACACAAACACCATCTCTAAGAGAAATGAGAGGAAAACCAATCACCATATTATGATTTCATAGTTTCTTCAACGAACGATAATTTAGATGACCAAACCACTCATGCCAAAGCTTGCTTAAGTCATCACCATGAGAAATAAAACCTAATGGAAAAAGATGATGAACCAAAGTTGTCAAATTTTTACAACCTAGTAACATCATCAACAATTCCTATTGCTAGGACATGCTTAGGATCTTTAAAGTCCTTGATTACAACTTGGTGAGGTGAAAACTCTATTGTTTTACCTTCACCTAAATGAGTGATTTGATATACTAATAGAATGTTGCATGAGAGACTTGGAACACATAATATATAATTAAAATGACCATCATCTAATTGAATTATTCCAAACCCTACAACACTAAGAGATCTATCATCACTGACAAATATTTGTTTGGTGTTGCATTCATTAGGAGCATAAAAATGGATTTATCTTAATCCATATGATAAGATGCTATAGAATCAATAATCCATGCATTAGAAGAAAAAATAGATGTTGCATTGAAGGAAAAAATGGAAAAAAAAAGTACATGTCCATCAAAAGAAGAGTTAGAAAAAAAAATGATATTGTGTTTATTCATTGTTTCTTCTAAGGCCTCCATATTTTTAAAACATTTAGACTCTATATGACCATCTCTCCTACAAAAATTGTAATGTCTATTAGTCTTCTTTTTAATTTTGGTTCTTTGTCACCATTGGGAGTAGAAGTTAGTTGAGAGGGTTTGAGACCCTTGTTTTGTTTGTTGTTTCAAGGATGTTGCTTCTTTAGATGCTTGTATTTATCCTTATGTTGGGATACTAAAGATTTGTTAGATGTACTTGCAACATTGATCATGCCAAGATGTAATAAGTTATATTTCTCTCTAATCAAAGAATCACAAAAAGATTCAAGAGAGGGTGGTTTGAAAGCAAGCCCTAAAGCTTCTCTAGTGGAGTGAAAAGTATATACAAAAACAAAATATGCACTACCAAGCTTTGAAAGAATAGAAAATGTACACCAGTCATTCTTAATTTCTATTTTATAATTTACATGTAAAACCCTAAGTGTTTTGAATTTAGATAATCTTCAATGCAAGAGAAATAATTTGGATTTAAAGAAATTAAATGGTTTTTCAATCTAGTGGGATTGAATCTGAGTGTGTTTATCAAATAAAACTTCCATATTTACCCAAGCTTAATTTGGGTCATCAATTCCTAGAAGGTGAAACCATAAATCACTAGAGATGGACATTATGATTAGTCCATGTGCTTCGTGATTTTTGTTATCCCATTTGGATTTCTTTGCAGCAATAGTGGGGACTTTTTCTTTTCCCAAGGTAATTTGGTATAGTCCTTTACTTCATAGTACATCCTCCATATGGGATTTCCATGAGAAGTAGTCAGTACTAATAAGAAAAATATCACTTGGACTAATCATATTAAAATATGTAGGTAATATGGCTTTAAAAGTAGAAACTGACTATTTAGATGGAAAACTCTAGGAAAAATAGGCAGTTTCAAAAAATCACATTGAAAATGGACTTCAGATGTCAAAGTTATGCCAATTATAAAAAAGACATAAAAGGTAACTAAGGTGCCACCTGGCAAGTGGATGTTGGCCCAAATGGTGGTGGATTCATAATGAGATTGTTAAGTAAAAAAAAAATATCCATTTCTTCTCTAACTTTTTCTATAAGCTCACTTTTACAAACAAGTTATTTATGAGGTGACCCACTTTTATAAAATAAGTGAGAATCATTTTTACAATGAAGTTACTTTATAAATTAAAGTTGCATGCAAAAAGTAACTTTAAAAGGGAACAATAAAGTTACTTTCTATGATTTACTTTTATAATTTAAGTGAAATGCACTTTACAATAAAGTTATGTGATAAATCAAGGTTGCACGAACTTTTTCAAAAAGTAACTTAATGAAAAAAAGACTTGAACTCAAAACCTCTTATTAAATAAAGTGACTTTCAACCAAGTGAGCTAATGTAAAATATATAAGAATTGTTATGAAGGAGAAGGAGGTTTTTTTCTAACTATTTGCTTCGAAGTACGTGCTTACCCCTAAAACCCTTGTTTTTGCCTACAAAAAAATTCAACACAACCACACACAAAACCAAGAAAATTTTCAAAAAAAAATCAAAATTTTACAGCAACGGGGTTAGATCTCAAGCAGTCTTTCTAGAAAATGAAATTTTACTCTTTGTTTCTAATTTTCCAAAATCACATAGAGCAAAGAGAAAGAGCATATGCATAAAAGAAAACACTTTCATCTATGTTTTTTATTTGTTGAGATAGTATAGAGCACAGAAAAGAGTATACAGAGATAAAAAGCATTAGCAAACTAGGAATAAAAACAACAAAACTCAAATATTAACTCAATTTTTTTTTAAATGTGTGATCAAATTTTCTACCTTCAAATCTAAAAAAAAGGGTCGGGTCTTGGGAAAAGGAAAACCTTTCCAGGTCAAACGAAAAGTGTTTCTAACTAAAAGCATGCTCCATACATAATGGAATAGTTCGTTCAGTCCAAAAATGCGCAAAAATAATAGAACCTAAAAATATTTTGATGCATGCAACAACACAAGTTAAGCATCTCGATCAACATTAGGAGTGGGTCTTCATAAGGGATCTGATACCATGTTTAAAAAACATGTTATTTCCACATAGGTCAAACACCTTAAGTGTAAGTTTTAAACATGTGAAGTAAAGTAATGCATACAGATTCTAAGCGAAACAAAAATTAATCAATGGCTCACACATATAGTACACAAAGATTGATGTTGGAAACCCTTAACTAGGAGAAAACCAGCCTTCCTTGGTGTCGCACCTCTCAACTCTTCATTGTATTAATTTCATCATTCGCAATACAATATATACACAATATTTTAGGTATTGCACAACTACCAAAACCTTAATCCATTAATTCGAGATTAATTTAAAATACAATTAAAAATAGCAAAAAAATGCTAAAATAGAAACAATTGCACAGGTGATGGGATCGTCAGACGCAATAATCAAATCTAACGCACCCCCATACACACATGAAAATAATATAACACCTACCCAACATTCTCCCACTTGTTGTTTTCTTTGCATACAGGGGGTCAAAATATTACATATTCAACAATCCAGGGTAGTAATGACCATTGTTTCTCTATACCAAGAGTACTTCTCGGAGCTCACCAACTTTGTCAATGAATATGAAACATTATTCAAAGTGTCAAACTTCTCACACAACACCTTCTTATCTTCAACCATGTCTCTCACAAAGTGATACTGAACATCAATATGTTTTGTCTTTGAATGATAAGTTGGGTTCTTTGCTAGAAAGATTTCACTTTGATTGTCACAATCTAATCTTGCTACTTGTTGTACCAACCCAACAACTTAACACAATCTCTATAACCATGTTGCTTCCTTGCATGCATGAGTGATTGACATGTATTCAGCTTCTGTAGTTGAGAATGCCGCTACAACTTGTCTTTTGCTCATCCAACTGATTTCTCCTCCAAATCGGTTAAACACATACCCATTTGTAGATCTTATGTGATCCGGATCTCCAGCCCAGTCTGCATGAAAAAACCCATGTATGTCCAACACTCTGTCCAATCCTGGTCTTCCTTGATAGCACAATCCATAGCTAGAAGTGTCATGCAAATACCTAAAAACCCTCTTTAATAGTGTCCAATGCTTTGTCCTTGGTTTTGACATATACTTGCTCAAAACTCCCACTACATGTGCAATGTTTGGTCTAGTACAGACCATTGCATACATCAAACTGCCAACTGCACTAGCATATGGAACATGGTACATGTCCTCTTCCTCTTCCTATGTCTTGGGACATTGATCTGTAGACAACTTTACACCTACAGGAATAAGAACCTTGATCGATTTACTTTCCTACATATTAAACCTTTGCAATATTGTCTCAACATATTTGATCTTATTCAACCAGAGTTTCATGTTTGCATGATCTCTTTTAATCTCCATTCCTATAATGAAGTTAGCAGCACTGAGATCCTTCATGTCAAATTTGGAGGATAGTTGTGATTTCACCTCCTTGATAACATCCATGTTATTTTCTACTAGCAACATGTCATCGACATACAACACTACATAAATGAAGTGATTA
>JZKD02S1736705.1:91237-104073 GCA_000966675.3 Picea glauca | reverse complement strand
TTTGCAGCATCTGTCAGCTTGTAGTTCATCCCACCATAATGTCTCATCTCATTTAAGTCTTGTGACAACATGTTTGACCTTCTTATCTTCCTCAACATCTTCATAGTCAAAATACGTGTCCAGAGCTCTAATCCAGTCTAGAATCTCTTCAACATCTAGGTTTCCTTCATATACCGGAATGCCCATTTTTTCCCTAGCACCCATCCTAGCAACAACCCTGAGTAGGCGTTCATTTGTTGCATCCTCTGCTGCAACTTCTTCTCCTTCATGTTTGGCGTCATTTTCACTTTTGGAATCACTGAGATCCCCAGCACCGACTACATGCCTTTGCACTATTTCCATAGCATCCATCCTAGCATGTAAGTCAGGAACATCTCTTGCCTCTAGTGGATCAAGTAATTGTCTGCCCCTTCTCCTTGTCATTTCCCTTTCCTCTCGTGGATCGAGTGTTTGCCTGTCTCTTCTTCTCAGTGGCATGGCTGAAAATCTTTCTTTTCCCTGCTACAAAAAGCAAAGAAAATTTTCCTATGCTTTGATACCAGACTTGACGCAACCCCCTTCTCCAGGCCTATAGGTGGATCTTTTCCTTTTGGACTAGGAGCTTGACTGGCTCCTCTATTTCCCTTTCGGGAAATCTACCCACAACAACACCTTGAGAAGATTTCTCTCTTTTATTTCGGAATATCAGACTTCATTAATTCGCGAATCCTGTGGTCGAGCACCTTACCTCTCTGACCTATGAAACCTGAAATACTTAAATCACTTGACCTTTTCCTGACGTCAGCTTTGGCTTTTCAGCTTTCGTGAATTCGGGAGTTGCGATGTCATGCAACTCTACTCCTCAACTTCCGAAATTTTGAAACCTGAATTTTTGAAATCCCGAAATACCCATTTAAAGAGATCAATGGCTATGGATTCTCCCTCAATCCAATGATCAATGCTATTTCACGTATCAGGAGTTCGATATGACAAAGCTAAAACTTTGTATTCTCTCCACCTTTTGGTCTCCGAAATCCCGAAGTCTCGAAACAATACGATGTCAATTTTGGATTTTCGGCTTTCACGAATTCGCGAGTTGTGATGTCATGCAACTCTACTCCTCGACTTCTGAAATTTCGAAACCCAAAATTTCGAAATGGTACTTCACCTTGTTGTTTCACAAAATCGATGTGAAGTCTCATGTCCTTCCACGTGTCGCCTCCTCTTCATTTTGGGTTTTCTCCCCTGCTGTGTCCCAATCTCTCTCCCTCTAAACTTCCAAAACCCCGAACTCTAAAGTTCCAAAAACTTAAGCTTGTTTCTCCTTGTTGTTTCCAAAAATCTCAACAAGAAGCCTCCTCTTGTCCTTCCACGTGTCGCCTCCCCTTTGTTTCGATTTTTCTCCTCTACTATATCTCGATCTCTCTCCCTCGAGACTTCGAAAACCCTGAAATTTGAAGTTCCAAAAACTTCTCCAATCTACACTCATGAGAATCCTTTTAGACTTCAAGTGCTTGATGTGTCAAGACCCAAACTTGCAACTCGGACTTCCGAAGTCCGAAACTCCAAAATGATTTGATGGCCCCGAAAATCTTGATCAACGGTTGATGTTAATCTAGGATATCCATTATCCCTCTTTGTCCTGACCATTATCCCTCTCGTAGCTTCCGCAAATCCAACGATCCTCGTTGTTTCAGAATTCCTCCTCGAAGAATTTTGAGTGTCCAAACGTTTCCTCAAAGAACTCTGATTTTAACTTGGCCTCTACACAATGACCAAAGAATCCTTTTCTGCTCTTCAACACCTTGAAGGTGCAAACTCTCTTGAGATTCCTTTCACTAACTCAATCTCTTATGAGATTTCTTCACACACTCCTTGCAACACTCTTCAAATATGTCTAAGTATTTGAATCCTTTGACTCTGTGCAACTCCTTGTAACAACAATCTTTAACCCTCTCCTTGGTTGACAAGTATTGAACTTCCAACCAGCCTGCGCACACCTTGCATGGCTTCTGTGTCTGACTTGCACTTATACGGAAGATGAGAACAATGGTATCCCTCCTGAGCTTTCAGAGATGAATTATGAACCCGTCAATGCACTCCTTGCAGGCGTTTCACTACACTCCTTGCAGGAACTCTTTCTCAGATAGAGAAACAATTGAAACTCATCCCCTTACTCTCTCTCAGACTTCAAATACTTAACATGAAATCATACATACATAGCATAAAATCAAATGTACAACAGAAAGAGTAAAACAACCATGAGCATAATGTTCAGTATGTATACACAAAAAGCATTAGAACACCATGAGTCTGAATCAAAGCTTCATATATTAATCTCAGAACTTCTGTACATGGCTCTTCTACACAGCTCTTTGCTTATTCTCCTCTATTCTCTATTCTCAATTGATAAGGTTTCTAATGTTACAAAATGATACAAGATGAGGATGTCTATAGTTGTTTTCCCTCCAACTCCTAAAATTGTCTAATCTAAAATTTAAATCTACCTACTTACATTAACTACCTATAAATGCCTCTACACCTTACAGATGAGAGTGGATCGCTCAAGATCTGTTTACAATATGGAAGTACACACTCTCTTAACTATTACATTAATGTTTGTGCATCCAAACTTTCAAAATAGTTCAAACATTTTCAACATGTGCCAAAAATGAAATGGCATTTGTCCCATGCCCGCTTGCTGCTGGCAATGCTCCTACATCACTAAGAGTGGGGATGGTCTTATTTATTGATTGATGAGGGGACACCCCTTTCTTTATGGATTTAGTTGATCATTGATGGCATTTCACATGTGTTCTTCACATATTTGATGCCTTATTATTATTGGATAAATCTGTAAGTGCGAACACAAACCGATCTCCCTAGATCCACCTGGATCTAGAACAAAGCAAGATAAAATAATACTCTTTCCCTAGATTTCAACTATTGAATGAACTAGGAGACAAGAATCATGAACATACCTTATGATTGCTTCCTTTGGTCTTTATTGTTCCATGTTCACTCCAATTCTCTTGTGTCGTCAAGACCACAACAATACAAACCAATCGAAGTGAAGACAACTCAATATATTCAATGGTTAATCTATGTATATGATCAAGGAGTTATACACTAAAGTGACATTAGCATTATGGGAAAGGGACATATACTGTATTATATTGATGGAAATAAAAGATTACAACCTGAGCCTTGATGTTGCAAACCTCCTTTTGATGACCCTTAGCTCTGACACACACACTTGCTCATTTGCATGAAGAAGATCAACCACTTTTGATCACCTTGCTGGAGTTCTTAGTTGTTGTAGCATTAGTCCTTCACACAATCTTTCACTAATTCTCCAATAAATCTCTTGCTAGTTTGATTCTAACCTTTTCCATGAGAATCCCCTCAATATATAAAAGAGAATGAATTAGTTACTTGGATATGAATGATCCCAAAATATCAGGAAAGCTAGTACTTAGATAACCATTCGAATGCCATCTCATCCTTCTAGAAAATTCCCTTCTAGAAGGTTCGAGAATTCATCTTTTTCCCTTCTTTAGAAAGAGTTCACACCCTAGTAGTTAGACACAGTGTGAAATTCTCACACCTTGGCTTAAAGTAGCCTACGAGAATCATACATTCTCGCAGGCAAATGTATTGGTAGCCTGCGAACCTTCCTCAAAACTGTGATTTCTGGAAAGAGATAAAGGTAACTTTTCTCAGGATAAAGTTCTAAGGAAGAGCCTGAGTACACCATCATCAATACATCATCATGATGACCAAAATTATGGGTAACAGGATGCCCCCCAAATTTTGAGATTGGAACCAGTGACAATCGATAGACTTGTAAGCTGCATGTGTGTGTCGAGAACCAAGAGCGCATCTAATAGGAAACTTGCAAACACCCAAGCATCTGTTGAATATCATATATACCAATTCTGAGGTAGGCATTCCCATACTCAGATCATAGACTGATGACATAATAAACAAAGGTCATGGCCACCAATCATACACTGTGGATCCATACCTTCAAAATATAGCATAGCCACCTGAATACACTGTGGATCTTTGCGAGAAATTTTAAATCAATACGACATAGCCACGAATCATACACAGTGGATCTTTGTGTCGAAAATTATACATACTCCATCACAACCTGGACCACAAAGATAATATCCAGGGTCTTCAATCTCATCTCCCCAAAGTACGAATCTAACCATGTGATTACATGTGTTGAAGTCGAACATGGTAGAAACCACTTGATTACCGGTCATTGATGTAACCATTAACAAGTGCGAGGAAAATCACCATTGATGTCAATGACTCCCAAGGTACTATAGTACAATCCATCGACTATGAATAAATGAGTTGATGTCGAACATCCGACGAAATCTTTCGATTAGGGGGCAATGATGTAAACCCACTGTCGAAAGTGAGTAAACTTGCCATTGAGGCATGCAAACTCCAAGGTACTAAATAATTTCTAAGACTTGATTTTGGATAATGAGCTGAAGTCGATGGAACAAAACTCGTCACAGGAGGGCCTTGATGTATCCCCCATCAATGACATGAAATGAGTAACAAAGTTTGAAGGTGAAACAGAGCAGTTTGCAAATTGAACTGGACATAGGGAAGGCCGACACAGAGAAAAATGGATAATTGTAGATGGCCGACTCAATATAGGTTTCAGATGGACTTCTCTTGAACATATGAACGACATGACCAATGATTTGGTAGCATTGACTTAAAGACGACACATGAAATGACCTTGTAATTAATCGAAATAGAGACAAATGGATTTCCCAAACCGGCTTCAAATAATGAATAGGGGGTTTCATGTTCAAGAGCGACACTTACTGCCAATCAATACAAAAATGAAACATATCCCTTTCCCAAATTTTCCCCCACCATTTCTGGCAAGTACCTCTTTATTTTTACGCAATCTTGAAGAGGATCACATATGCTTGTTAATATAAGCTCATCCTTCGGATGAGTCCCTCAAAGTATGTTTAACGAACCCTAAGAAGCAGTGGTTCGGTCCCATCATGGGTCTGTCAATGTTTTTTTAACGAGTCCAAAGATAGTAAACTCAAAGGTTTTTCAAGATTATAGAGTTTGGAAAAACACTTAAAAGAGAACTCTCTCAGTTCCTTTTTTGTAAAACAGTCTAGATGAGACCGAAAAAGAGAGAAATTATCGCTCACCATATGCATACTTCAAATACTTTATCGAGCATGAAAATAGCAAGGTCGCTCGACAATCTTTTCATGTTTAGAGAGTCTGAAAAGAGCTTAAAGAGAACTCCAAGGGGGTTCCTTTTTCATATAACCTTGTTGAGCCCGAAAAAGTGATAAAACTATGCTCGATCATGTTCTTATGTTTTTCACGAGCACAAGAACGGACAAAAAGACGCTCGAGGTTTTATTTAAAAACCATAAAAAACAATTAAAATCACACCATAATGGAGAAAAATATGTCCATATCCTTGTTTGTAATCATCAATGTTATCACACCTGCAAATCATTACACTCATTTTGATATTAGTAATTAGGTTTAAACAATAGATAAACATAAAAACCCAAAAATGACATAGTAAAAAGTAAATTATATGAGTAAATACACATTTTAACCATATCATTTCACATTTTCACTATTGAGTTCCAAAACCCTCTTTTTACCCTCCGAATTCGGCGTTGATTTCTGGGAGCTACAAGAGATCATTTGATGATTCATCTGCAGCATTACGGTAAGCTCTTCATTCTTGACATTTTCATGGTTTAAATTTTTTATTTCATTAGTTAGTTTATCATTTTTAAATGGTTTTTTGAACCCTACATGCGCATAGGCGTTCTCGCAGGCAGCCCATACGGGACCTGTGAGAATGATGCATTCTTGCAGGTGAGCCTTCAGCCACCTGCAAGGTGTTCGCACTGTGTATAATAAGGCACCTGCGAGTAGCGCAAAACTCAATTTTTTTTTAAATATTTATCCAATGAAAAAGATTCATATCATGAATAAAATCATTAATATTCCTTGTATGTTCCTTATGCAGATAAATAGCCACAAACATGGTGCTTGAGTGGCGAGAACGAGAACATGAGGAAGATAATGCAAATACCAAGAATCATCCTCCCACCATAGCTGCATTGAGAGATTGTGGGCTCTTAAAATACTTTCGCATCTCGGGCATGAGAGCCCAAGTCAGATTACTAGAGTATCTAGTTCGTATGTTGGACCCAAATCATTAAGTTTTCAATGTCGGAGCTCACACATTATCCATTGACATTGAGGACATATACTTCTTGACCGGATTATCTAGGCGTGGGTATTATGTTAGTCTGACCGGTAGCAGAGGTGGCGGGTTAAAAATGAGTGAATACTGCAATCAATACTGTGTACCTGAGGCTGAGAGGAAAAAGGGAAAAGTGGCTATTTGGGGGGTACAAGACTTGACCCTCCGCACTATCCTCTTTACTATAGATTGGATTGTAGGGAGTTATGCTCCTCATATGGCATTACAAAGCTACTTCTAGTACGCCATTGAGTGTACTAAGCCCCGAGTATTCAACTGGGCAGATGCTGTGCTTTGCAGTATCAAAAGGAAATTAACCAAGTGCAGGCGGGGTGAACTGAAACAATTTGGTTATGGATCGTTGTTAGTGTCCTTCGTCCTCGAGAGGGTCCTTGTATTTAGACTACAGATTGAGTGGAACATTCCGGGTCCTAGGGATCCAAGGATGTTGAGATGGTGTCGTCTCATGGCCCAGCAAGTGGCAGGCCAATCGTCAAGTATGACGACATTTTCTTTGATTGGCTCCAAAACCAATTGTTGATGGTCAATGACTATGCCTATGTCGGGTTGGATTTTCGAGGAGATCTAGATCTAGCATTACCTGAGGACATTTAGTGGGGAGACCTCGATAAGAAGTACACACATTTTTTTTTTTTAAATGTTTTTGAATTTTTATCATATTTAAATGTTTTTGTTTTATATATTTATCCAAAGACTAACACAAAATGTTTGTTGATAACACAGATGTTGGACCGTATAGACCTCTTGGCACTTCTCCTATCCAGTGACGAGGAGAAGTAGCACCAACAGCACCACAGTATGTCGAAGATTATTAGGTGGTGGAACAGAATTTAAAGGGCCTGACAACAAACATTCCAGATATGACTCTGGAAGAGATTCCACGATGCGATCAGCGTCACACTGTAGGGGTATCAGCAGCTATGGGTCAACTGCTCCATAGGGTTGCTAGGGAAGTTGTGTGTTACCGTGAACGTCATCCATGACGTCACTTTGTAGAAGCTATACGCTTCAATTTTTGATATTTTGGTCTTCGGACAAACTCTTTGTAAAAACAACAAACTCTTTTGATCATTATATATAGATTGCTTCTACCTGTTTACTTTATATTGTGTGAATTTAAATGTGTTTGATTTATAAATGGTTCAAATGTTTGTCCAATACATAATTAGAAAATGCATCTGTTAATGTATTAAGACATCTAGGAATATGCTGATATTCAACGTGATCAAAATATTGTTCCAAGAGACAAATTCGCAAATACACTTGTAACAAAGTAGGACTTTGAATAGAGTAGATATTACTTAGCTGTAGTACTACAAGCTGGGAGTCAAGTTGAACAACCAAATGATGAATTCCAAGTGAGATAGCATCAGCCAATAATTCAATAATGACACTATACTCTGCAATGTTGTTGGTTGCACGGCTAAGACATACACCTCGTAAAGATATAAGTTCATTTGTTGGGGCATAGATTACCCATGCAGCGAAAGCTAGGTTCTGAGTACTACGGCTAGCACCATCAGCGAAGCCAATATAAGGTAGCGAAGACTCCGACATCTGGCAATCAAACACAACGTCACGTAAGGGCAGAGACCAGATAACGTCAAAAGCAAACTAAAGTAACACACACAAAGTATGATACATAAATTACAAGTACTTGTGCACAAATGACTTATGCATAGTACTTCTTCAAGTACAAACCATTTCTGGGTTCACTCAAAGGGATACCATTGTAATCGACCAGCTCATATGCTCCTTTTTCCAAAACTCAGCAAACAATATAAGGACCTCGCCAAACTGGTTCGAATTTCCCAGCTCCTAAGACATCTCGATCCTATTCATAAAGAAGAACAAGATCACCTTCAGAGAAAACACGAGGCTTGACATGCTTGTCATACTGTGCCTTAATACGTTTCTTCTGGGCTTCTATTACTAGAGTGGTGTCACACCGAGTTTCATCTAATCGCATCAGATACAAAAGACGTTATTCTTCAGCATAAGTATTAGGTAAGAGTTCGACAACTAGCTTTAGAGAAGGTATCTCACATTCTATAGGAAGAATGGCTTCCACACCATAGACTAATCGAAAAGGTGTAAACCCAGTAGTGGATTTGATAGATGTCCGATATGCCCACAATGCCGAAAACAACATTCTATGCCAGCTTGTTTTATGAATGCCTATCATCTATCGAAGCATAGTTATAAGAATTTTGTTGATTGCTTCGACCTGGCCATTAGCTTGCGGACAATAGGGTGTTCAGTTATCATGACAAAGACCCAACGTTTCTGTAAGTTCAGACATCATAAAATTCCTAAAATGACTATTGTGTTCAGTAACGATAGCTTGTGGAACACCAAAACGAGCTATGACATGGTTAAACAGGAACAACGCTGCAGTGTTTCCAGTATTATCGAATGTTGGCATCGCCTTGGCCCATTTTGTAAAGTAATCAATAGCTACAATGATGTAACCATTCCCCCCGGCCGAGTGAGGGTGACATGTCATGAAATCAATGCCCCATTTTTCAAAAGGACCAACTGAGACCACAGGATGAAGAGGAGCAGGATGTGACCGAATTTTCTGATTGTAGGTCTGGCAGGCATGGCACTTCTAAACGACAGTAATGCAGTCGTTGATTAAGGAAGACCAAAAATATCCCACGCGTAAGATCTTCTGGGCAGTAGCATACCCAAACATATGACCACCACATGCTCCATAATGGCATTCATTCATAGATTTCTCAGCTTCGTCAAAAGTCAAACAACGCTGAAAAACAGAGTCAATTCCTCGACGGTAAAGAGTATCTCCAAGGATAATGTACTGACGATCCTGATAACAGACACGACGTCGTTCAATACTAGACAAAGCAGGCTAGAAAGTTTGGGTTTGGAGATATATAATGATATCTCCATACCAAAGATCGTCAGTGTTGATAAGGAAAAGAGATTCATCAGGTAATGAATCTACTGCTACATTTTCCATGGCAAAGTGAGGAAAATCACATATTAACTCAGCAAAAACTAAGGATTTCTTAGACGTTGCGCGATCGAATTCCAAGTCAAACTCCTGGAGTATTACAATCCATTTGGATTACTTTCCCCCTAGCAATTGATGTGTCAAAATGTGTTGCATAGGGTTGCAATGAGAAATCATTGTAGTTTTCCTTGAGAGAATATAATGCCGAAAGCGTTGAACAGCTTGAATGGAAGCCAAAGCCATTTTTTCAACATGTTGATACTTGATTTCAGTTGATGTGAGACTTCAACTCAAGTAATAAATAACATGTTCATCGTGTGCATCATCCTCTTGAACGAAAACCATGCCAATGGTATAATCGGAGGCAGCAAGATAAAGAAATTAATCACGACTATAATCAGGAGGGAAGAGAAGMAGAGCTCTCGTGAGGGACAACTTCAAAGCCTCAAAAGCATTGTTGGCCATAGTATCCCAAACAAACTTTGAATCTTTCTTTAGTAGCCATGTAAAACCACGAGTAATCTCGGTGTAATTAGGGATGAAACGACGAAGAAAGTTTTCTTTCCCCTGCAAACTTTGCAACTGGCGCAGTGAAGAAGGGGGAGGGAGATTAAGAATCACCTCAACCTTAAGAGGATCTACCCGGATCCCTTGATGTGAAACAATGAAACCTAAAAGACGGCCAGATTCTACGCAAAAAATGCATTTATGAGGATTTAAACGAATGCGATAGAACCGACAACAAATGAAAATTGCTCGGAGATGAGTGGGGTAATTGACTCGATGTAAAGAATGAGCTGGTAAATCATCCAAATAAGGTTGAACAATATGCTTTATATCATGAAAAGCATAAGACATAGCACGTTGAAACGTCACGCCATCGTTCTTAAGANTTTTATCATATTTAAATGTTTTTGTTTTATATATTTATCCAAAGACTAACACAAAATGTTTGTTGATAACACAGATGTTGGACCGTATAGACCTCCTGGCACTTCTCCTATCCAGCGACGAGGAGAAGTAGCACCAGCAGCACCACAGTATGTCGAAGATTATTAGGTGGTGGAACAGAATTTAAAGGGCCTGACAGCAAACATTCCATATATGACTCTGGAAGAGATTCCACGATGCGATCAGCGTCACACTGTAGGGGTATCAGCAGTTATGGGTCAACTGCTCCATAGGGTTGCTAGGGCAGTTGTGTTTTACCGTGAATGTCATCCATGATGTCACTTTGTAGAAGCTATAAGCTTCAATTTTTGATATTTTGGTCTTCGGACAAACTCTTTGTAAAAACAACAAACTCTTTTGATCATTATATACAGATGGCTTCTACCGGTTTACTTTATATTGTGTGAATTTAAATGTGTTTGATTTATAAATGGTTCAAATGTTTGTCCAATACATAATTAGAAAATGCATCTGTTAATGTATTAAGACATCTAGGAATATGCTGATATTCAACGTGATCAAAATATTGTTCCAAGAGACAAATTCGCAAATACACCTGTAACAAAGTAGGACTTCGAATAGAGTAGATATTACTTAGCTGTAGTACTACAAGCTGGGAGTCAAGTTGAACAACCAAATGATGAATTCCAAGTGAGATAGCATCAGCCAGTAATTCAATAACGGCACTATACTCTGCAATGTTGTTGGTTTCACGGCTAAGACATACACCTCGTAAAGATATAAGTTCATTTGTTGGGGCATAGATTACCCATGCAGCGAAAGATAGGTTCCGAGTACTACGGCTAGCACCATCAGCGAAGCCAATATAAGGTAGCGAAGACTCTGACATCTGGCAATCAAACACAACGTCACGTAAGGGCAGAGACCAGATAACGTCAAAATCAAACTAAAGTAACACACACAAAGTATGATACATAAAATACAAGTACTTGTGCACAAATGACTTATGCATAGTACTTCTTCAAGTACAAACCATTTCTGGGTTCACTCAAAGGGATACCATTGTAATCGACCAGCTCATATGCTCCTTTTTCCAAAACTCAGCAAACAATATAAGGACCTCGCCACACTGGTTCGAATTTCCCAGCTCCTAAGACATCTCGATCCTATTCATAAAGAAGAACAAGATCACCTTCAGAGAAAACACGAGGCTTGACATGCTTGTCATACTGTGCCTTGACATGTTTCTTCTGGGCTTCTATTACTAGAGTGGTGTCACACCGAGTTTCATCTAATCGCATCAGATACAAAAGACGTTCTTCTTCAGCATAAGTATTAGGTAAGAGTTCGACAACTAGCTTTAGAGAAGGTATCTCACATTCTATAGGAAGAATGGCTTCCACACCATAGACTAATCGAAAAGGCGTAAACCCAGTAGTGGATTTGACAGATGTCCGATATGCCCACAATGCCGAAAACAACATTGTGTGCCAGCTTGTTTTATGAATGCCTATCATCTATCGAAGCATAGTTATAAGAATTTTGTTGATTGCTTCGACCTGGACATTAGCTTGCGGACAATAGGGTGTTCAGTTATCATGACAAAGACCCAACGTTTCTGTAAGTTCAAACATCATAAAATTCCTAAAATGACTATTGTGTTCAGTAACGATAGCTTGTGGAACACCAAAACGAGCTATGACATGGTTAAACAGGAACAACGCTGCAGTCTTTCCAGTATTATTGAATGTTGGCATCGCCTCGGCCCATTTTGTAAAGTAATCAATAGCTACAATGATGTAACCATGCCCCCCGGCCGAGTGAGGGTGACATGTCATGAAATCAATGCCCCATTTTGCAAAAGGACCAACTGAGACCACAGGATGAAGAGGAGCAGGATGTGACCGAATTTTCTGATTGTAGGTCTGGCAGGCATGGCACTTCTAAACGATAGTAATGCAGTCGTTGATTAAGGAAGACCAAAAATATCCCGCGCGTAAGATCTTCTGGGCAGTAGCATACCAAAACATATGACCACCACATGCTCCAGAATGGCAGTCATTCAGAGCTTTCTCAGCTTCGTCAAAAGTTAAACAACGCTGAAAAACAGAGTCAATTCCTCGACGGTAAAGAGTATCTCCAAGGATAATGTACTGACAATCCTGATAACAGACACGACGTCGTTCAGTACTAGACAAAGCAGGCTGGAAAGTTTGGGTTTGGAGATATATAATGATCTCTCCATACCAAAGATCGTCAGTGTTGATAAGGAAAAGAGATTCATCAGGTAATGAATCTACTGCTACATTTTCCATGGCAAAGTGAGGAAAATCACATATTAAATCAACAAAAACTAAGGATTTCTTAGACGTTGCGCGATCGAATTCCAAGTCAAACTCCTGGAGTATTACAATCCATTTGGAGTACTTGCCCCCTTGCAATTGATGTGTCAAAATGTGTTGCATAGGGTTGCAATGAGAAATCACTGTAGTTTTCCTTGAGAGAATATAATGCCGAAAGAGTTGAACAACTTGAATGGCAGCCAAAGCCATTTTTTCAACATGTTGATACTTGATTTCAGTTGATGTGAGACTTCAACTCAAGTAATAAATAACATGTTCATCGTGTGCATCATCCTCTTGAACGAAAACCATG
>JZKD02S1736705.1:42489-56509 GCA_000966675.3 Picea glauca | reverse complement strand
TCAACATAGAAGGACTAAAGATATCATCAAGTAAGATTGTTAACAACCTTTCAAAATTTTGAGAAAATTACAGACAAACAATTAAAATACGTTGGTTTAACATTTAAAAAGGTATTGTTGTCAAAAATCACAGTGGTAATCAATCATAAGAAGTTGCAAAGATAAACATTTACAATAAAGGCACAAGGATTAGGGATTAATCATCAGATAAAAACACATCGATGAAGTAAGGGAGAGATAGATCGACGAAATTCATCCTTCACTTATTATCCATGCACAACAAAGAAAGGAATTTGATTCTATAGGTCTTTAAACAACGAAGTGATGACCACAGATTTGTCCCCTAGTCGACTTCTCAGGCACAGTGATGGGTGCTCTATATGCACTAAAAAACACTAAAAAACCCTCAATTAAATTGTCAATCTGGGGTAAGTAAACTTAGATTTATAGCACTATATGTGCCAAGGAAGGAAGGCTAGAGGTAATATAGTCTAACTAAGGAAATGGGCTATCTGAGAACTAATATATTCAAGCAAAGGCTATTAATGATCAAACCCTATCAAGAAACTTAAATTATTTACACTAAGTAACTTTTGAACAAAGGATCGATGGATAGTTCTAAGAAAGCAAATGAAAACCCTCTTTAAAGAAAATTTACTTAATCGTGACAATAAGAGAAAGCAAACTATCTATTTAATATATTTAATGAGCAAGAACAACAACAAACTACTTTAATTAACCTACTCAAATTCAATAAGAAAATATCTTATTAAAGAAAGTAAATAGAAAAGAAACTACCCTATCAAATCAAGTAAACAAGCAAGCAATCAACTAACTAACCTATGATAACTTCTACATCAAGTAAACTAATCAAAATTACTCAATAAGAAACTAATCAAGCTAATAAGCAAGTGAACTCTAATCTTAAATTTAACTTCACAATTACTCCTAATTTATAAAAGGAAATCTTAATCTACTAAATTCAAAGCATCATGACAATAAAAGTAATCAACAACTACTCTTTAATCTATGTTAAGAAAACTATTTTTTAATCTACCAAAGAAAGGAGACTATTCTCTAATCTACAAAAGCAAGGAAACTATCCTCTAATCTATAAAAGCAAGAAAAATCAAATATAGTGTTGATGGTTATGTCTCCGGTGTATTATGATATCACGATAACATTTAACAATTAATGATAGATCAAGAGGGATAAACTCAATATTGGCTTCGATAGAAAAGTGAAAAGTGTGAATTAGAAAATCTAATGAGAACTTAGCCATTATAGAAGCAACATCAACTACCCTGCAAATCCATGTGATTATTCGATGTATGCACTAATCATCAACAATATGGAAACACTATTCTATGAAATTCAATTGCATTCTATGCTAGTGTAAGCAAATTCATACTACTTAGAGATTCATAACTAAAAACTAAACTCAATAATCAAACTTCTAATTAAAATTGCAACCTAGATCTAGAAAAGAAATTGCATAAAGTGAACTAAACTAATCATATTTTAACAAATTAAATTGCAAAAGGGAAATACTCATAAAACATAAATGAAATCCTATTTCTATTTTAGCATATGACAAGAAATTAAATAAGCAAAATAAATAACAACTAAATAACCAAACTAAATAGCAATTAAATAAGAAAACTAAATAGCAATTAGATAATAAAATTGGAAATGAAAATTAAAACTAACAACTATCCATCCACCGAAACTTGCCAAAGAAACCGTAAACTAAATACTCTATTTTAACTCTGTTTTTAAACTCTATTTCAGCATATGGAAAATCTAAATACCATCTAATTACACACAGGGGTTAGTATCTAAAACTTGCAAGTTTATTTCCTATCAATTAAAAGGTCATTTCATATTAACACTAGCCTCCATAATAACTTGCAAAACTGAACTAAAGCAATTAAATTATGAACAACAATTTACACAGTAAATAAACACAATAAAACTCATGTACAAGAAATAAAAGAAATGAGGATTACACTACTCTAATTCACAAGATAATTGACTAACTATTCACCCAGACCATTGGGCGGCCCCCTAGTAGGTCGTGGCTACTCCTCAACGATGAATCACAAGCTCAAGCAACATGATTTCAGCATTAAAATAAAAAGCACAATTTTACACAGATTTAGAGAAAATGTCTGAAAATGGAAAAACAGAGCTGAACTATCATTGCTCTCCTAACTATTTGTCTAACCATTGATGTGGTATTTATAGAGTTTACAAGATGAGATTTCAACCACTGGAAGGGTCAACCTCCTCTAAAAACAATAAATCGCACTCAATGCATGTTAACCGCCAATGGCTTCTAGAAATAAGGCGAGCCAATAAACGCCCAACATAACAACCCAATTCAAGTATTTAGAAGCTCAGTAGCTAAATGCCACAAGAACAAAGAGAACTCATGTCTCAGATTCACCCATCATTGGTCGACGATATGATAACCGCCAAATCGTCCACGGTTTTAGTGTAGGACGGATTGTCGGATGGAGTACCAGACGGAGTGTCAGATGGAGTACTGGACAAAGTGTCGGATATAAAAACGACCTGCGATTTTTCCCTATGACACACGGAATGGAAATTAGTTTCCTGTAATCATTAAAAAAAGGTTGAATTATGCTCAAAACCATCATAAAACATCAATCATACGTACCTAGTATGAACCACAACGATTTAACACAAAAATCCTCCAAAAATCTTCAAAATAGGAAAATACACATACAATATTGGCCAAAAAGGATCTAATTATCATCATTAGATTAACCATATCGCAGGATAAACATTACCCCCACACCTAAGATTTTGCAAGTCCCAATACAAACAAAAATGAATTGCCCCACATGACTAAGCTTGTTGAGAAGGATCAGCTTTGGAAACTTCCCCTTCTTGTCATGAAGATTGTGTCTTGTGCCTCTTATGTTGCTTCAATTGTGCCCTAAGGTTCTAGTTTGTTTTGGTCATCTTGTCAAACAACCTTTGAATGGAATTCACCTTTGCTTGGACGATTGAATTATCATGGTGAAGATGTGTGTCCAAAGTCTTACTCTCTTCCAATTATTGCAATAGATAAAAAATTTCCTATTGTAACTTCTCAATGGCTAGAGCAGGATCAAATATCTCAAAGGAAGGCTTAGATCCCTTGAAATATGTAGAGTTTCTATCAGTCTTAGGATATCAAGTAGGCATTTGTGAGGTAGGAGTAATAGGGGGTTGATGAGGATAAGTAGGTTCAGATTTTTTCATTCTATGAGGCTTCAATTCTTCTGCAAACACTTCCCTAAGTCTTTTGTGAGGGATTTCGAGATCGGAGGATACTTGGATAGGGTCTGAAGTGCTCAGGGATTTTGCATAAGGTTTTCATCTTGTGCTTCATGTACTCTTTCAAAAGGGTCCTCTATTAAATCGATTATCTCATCTCCTATGTGTGGGGACTATAGGAAAGTCTTATTGAATTACTTCTTATAGCTTTTTGGGTGTAGGATGAAGAGACATTGAAGGCATATGGAG
Source organism: Picea glauca (assembly GCA_000966675.3). Taxonomy (NCBI): domain Eukaryota; kingdom Viridiplantae; phylum Streptophyta; class Pinopsida; order Pinales; family Pinaceae; genus Picea; species Picea glauca. Next base: position 52,972 of record JZKD02S1736705.1, on the reverse strand, counting down.
ATTAGCAATAGGCTTCTTGGTCTTTTTGCCCGATGAGGATGCAAGGATTTCAACAAGCTTCTTGGATTTTTGTTCCAGTAAAGGAATAGCTTTTGTAGGAGGGTTAGGAGTCCTCAAAGAATGGGGCTTGGATGGGGAAATAGTCCTTATACCAAGTATCTTTTTGCTAGTCTTGATTGTCAAGTGAGGGTTAGAAAATTGGTAAATGAACTCATCCCAAGGCTGCCTCTATTTTTCCAATTCAACTAAAACAAACAGTTTGATAAGTCCATGGTGAAATAGGTTGTTGTGGGGATTGGTTACATTCTTCATCACTTGGGAGGACATCTTCTCCAAGCTCTTTAAAAAGTAGAAGGGAAAATTCAAGGATTTATTGAACTGAAAATGAGCTAACAATCGAAAGTGGCATGCTTTAAAGGTGGAATATCTACCTTCACATGTGATCAACCTAGTGATGAATATGAGAGGGTTGATTAGCTCCTCTTTTATCCACTCCTTGAACTATCCTTTAGCTCCAGAGATGTTCTGAAAATCTATTTTAAAAACCCTATTATAGCTCGATCGTAGCAACTGGTGGTTTTTAAACCATCTATCCCCAATTCCTGGAATCTTTGTGGATGTGCATATGGATTCCTCCGAGACCCCAAAGGAAAGAGACCCCAGGCACGTTGTCTTTCTATCAAAACCGAGGGAAAATTGCATTGAAATTCCATAGTCGTGGCCCTGCAAGTGGGAAAAAAAAGCCCCCATCCTGCATGAAGAAACACTTCCCTGCACTATGCAAATTCAGGGTTGGAGAAGATGTCAGCATAGGAAGATGGCTCATAGCATTTTGGGATCGTGACAATGTGGATAAATGGACAAAGGAAAAATTTAATAGAGGATGGGTGAAATTGGGACAAGGAAGGTCACAATTGAGCAGAGGCCGAGCACAATTAAACAAGAGAATGAGATGAATAGAGGTTGACCATGTTTAAAAATAGGGGCGAATGCAAATGAATAGAGGAGAATGTAAGGAATAATGGGATAAACCAATTGAGCAATCCTTCATTTATGAGTGTGCCTAGGATAGAAATGGTTGCATTCATAATGAATGTATGCGCACGAGTTTCCATGTGTGAGCATTGATTTCGAATCTGAAGGCATGTTTTGCGGGAAATCATAATGATAAGAACTTATATCAATGTCCAAGTTTTTGACTTGAACATTTGATCATGAAAATGTCTAATGTTTACATCATTCAATCTTAATTGCCATGAACTAATTCAAATAAATGTCATTGATTCCAGGTTAACTGAAATTGTGGACAGTTACTGGTGTATATTTTTATATGGCACTTCATATGGCACCTCATATGACACCTCATATGGCACTCCATATGGTACCTCTATGTGAAATGCATCTTTACCTCCTATAATGGATAGCCTACAATCTTGGAATGGTTTTGATAGTCACAGTGATTAGGAGCAGAGGCAGAGTGTTCCATTATTATTTATTTTTCCACCATGCTTACTCAATCCACTCGCATAAGACATGTAATTTTGATTCTGCAATGAATAGTCTGTAATGAAAATAAACCAATAAAGTGGTTTGTTATGGATGTGACTATTGATGTAATAACTTGTATCATGAAAAAAATACAGACAAATTTTTACAAAGATTCACTTATTCTAGGAAATGTTATCATTTGTCAACTCATGAACCCCTCCCCCACACCTAATCATTGTGACACCTCACAATCAAAAATATAGGAAACCAGTCAGTTCTCCCAATATCTGAAGATTTATAGCTTGTTAAGTGTAGAGATAAATTTCACACATTGGTCTAACAAGACGGTTAGAAGATGGCACCACCTATAGGATAAGAGATCCTATATATAGATAAGAAGAGGTAGGAAAGAGAGTTTCAAGATAGTCTCAAAGTTAGTTCCCAATGGAAAGTTTATGGAGTTCAATAAACTTATCTTAACCATACAAAATTCATGTAGATTTGTCTACAAGTAATGTCGTACATCAGGATAAGTTTAAATTTATTATTTATTTTTTGTCAAATTACCATCCCCGGTAAATAAAATGCCCTGCTACCAGCAAGCATGTTTAGTACTTCAGTGGGTTTACCTAGTCATACCATAGGCTAGTACCCTCTTCCCGCAGACATGTTTAGTATCCCAATGGGTTAGCCTCTTACACCCTCAGAGACTGGCCCTCCATATTTTAAGATTTTAGCATAAGATTGATTTGTGCAACAAGATGGGGGGACAACTCTGAAAACAATTTTTTCTTTCTTTTTTTCAATTGGGATGGTATTTATGTTAAAGGATGACTTTCCATTATATATTCCTTAGTGATTGTCCTGATGTAAGGGGTACTTAAGTGGGCATAGCCTATCTAAATATATTATATAATCAAGTATTTTAGTGTGTAGTGGATGGTACCATTGAGAAAAAACATAAATTTATCTTTTAGGCTCAACTCACTTTCTTCTTTTGTAATTTATTGTGATGTTTCCATGATTAATCGCTAATTAGACCTCCTTAAAACACCAAGTTACTTCACCAGGAAATGCATCAAAATGTAGAGGATCATAAGTGGTTCGCTGAGGGAAAGGATAAACAATCGTAGAGGTAATCAATCACAACAAGGCGCAAGACAATCTCTCAACCAGGAACAATCAACAAGGGTAGACAACTGGGAAAACTATCCTTCACTCATCATCTACGCACAGAAAAGCAGGGCATTAGAATCTATAGGGCGCTATGCACCCAAGTGACGACCATCAATTTGACTCTTGGTTGACTGCTCAGGCGTCGACCAATGATCTAGGTATGAGGGCGAAATATAAAGAACAAACTCTTGAAATAATCAATAAAACAAACAAAAACATTCATAGAAATCAAGGATCGGTGGCCAAGGAGATCAAATTGATGCAGCGAGCATAAATCTATGATGATTTTAAGTTCTCAATTAAAAACACTAAGTAAAACACTTTTCTTTACACAATAAAAGTATAGAAATGAAAGCACAAGATCAATAGTAATCTACCATGCTAAATAAAAGCATGCGTACCGTAGCCCAAGGTAACTACTCAGAGTCATTGTCCTGCATGCTCTGTGAAGCTCCCTCTTTTCGATTGATGTGACTTCACTGGCACCTCCCAGCCAATGCTACGGGTACTCTTCTTACCCATTATCCCCCCAAGCTGCAAAGGGGCCACGCACTCTAAACCAAAGAACAACTAGCAACCAGCTCACCTCGAAAGTTCAAGCTACCACTCGTACCTAATCTGGGTATCCCAACTCCCACAAGATAAGTCATTCGAGTAAAAAATTCTACATCGTAACATGAAACATCAAGGAAGAGATCCATACTCCTCCTCCTCACTCCTTTATATAGAGTTTCTAAGTCATTTCTTTCCTAAATTCTCATTTAATTTAATTTTCAATCATTTAATTCAGAAAAATCCCCCTCCGTACACATGTCACCCATCCACTTTGTTGCACTAGAAATTAATTTCATTAATTATTTAATTACTCCTATTTCCCTTGCCCACCTAAAATCATTCCTATAATCGCTCCTAGGTGTCCCCATATTTCCTTACACATTTTAATGACTTACTCCCTTACTAAATTACTAGTTGAGTTCAATTTACAAAGTTCTTAAAGGAAAGATTCCTTACTAAGTTAGTCATTTTGTTTTTTCCTTATGCTTCCCTTTTTCTTTATGTTTCCCCCTTTTTCCCTTAGTTTCCTAATTATTTTAAATTTCACTCTTTAACTTTTGATCTAAAACTCAAATTAGCAAGTGTTGAATATTACCTTTTTCCCCTTTTTTCTTTTTAATTAATAAATTTTAATTAGCATATGTAAAAAACAATAATTTCCCCCTTTTTAAGAATTTAATCCCCCAAAGTAAATTGATTTTAATAAATTAATTGAATTTCTTACCCCCTTCTCATCCCATGTTTAAATATGAATAAATTATTTTTTTACCACAAGTATCACTTCCACCTAGATTTTAATTTCCTAGGCTGGGCGACATTTTTATTAGGGAAATTATTTTTAAATATTTCTTAACATATCATTCGTTCTAGGGCCATATAGGTTTATTCACTTATTAGTTAACAATGCGATGTGTCCTTCAGGATGCACTAGGTGATCCAAGGGTACCACTCGTCTCATTGTGTTTCCCTTGTGCGATGTGCCCTTCAGGATGCACTACGTGCTCCAAGGGTGTCACTCACCTCTTTCTATTTTTCTTGCGCAACGTGCCCTTCAGGACACACTACGTGCTCCAAGGGTGCCACTCGTCTCTTGTCATTTTTATTGTGTGACATTCCCTTCAGGACACACTATCTGATTCAAGGGTGCCACTCGCCTCTTGACTTACTTGGTAGACATCAAAAACCCCTAGAGTCAATACTCCACCAAGTGATATTGTGGGAGACTAAGGGCCTCTAAGAAATAAATCCCCTGCCTTATTGCGTGCCCCTTAGAATCATTGTGAGAGATTGTCGCAGTCTTCCCTCATGGCATCGTGGGTCTTCTTGAACTAGTTAATTGTTAATCTAGAGTTCGGGCCACGGCGGGAGTTCTAGTAGGCCGTGGTAGGGATTTTGTCCACACCTCTCCCTCAATGTCTCGGGTTGTCATGCGTGACCCCTCTACTCCACATGTGAGTCTAATCATCAAGTCATCGTCAACTTGCATCATCAACGAATCAGGTCAGAAATAAAATCCACAATCATAACATCTAATAAGATGCACATATGTCATATATACAACAATCAAACCCCAATAGTCGACTCCTTGACACAATCCGGAGTCCAAGGGTTTCATTTATGCCTCTGCATCCTCGAGGTCCAAAATCTTTCACACTCAGGAGAACCGAGTTAATAGCACATGTCTATGTCAATACATCAAAATAATATTTCATCATATCCATAATGTCTCATAATCATAATCACACGCCCAATAGTATAATAATATGGATCACTTGCAAGAAAGTTTCCTCAGAGAATAAGTTCGCTCAGTGCGTGCAAGAGTGGGATGTTACACATATGTATAGTAGAAAATTCAGAAAAAATTCAAGAACAAGGGGGGACTTGCAATCCAACATTATGAAGAGTTTCAATTGGCTTGTTATTCAGGTTGGGCACTGGTTGTGTTGGTAATAATGTCGATCTCGGGGAGCTTGCATTATGATATTGTTGCAGTTGTTGTTGTGTAATAAGAAGTAAAGGTGGTGGAACAAAACCTGGCAGAAGTTGCGGAGTGTTCAGTGGAAATTGAGGATAAGGATGGTTGTACATAGGGACAGGTGGAGCTTGAGGGTTTCCTTGGTTATGCCCTCCTCTCCATCCTTGAAGGAAAGGATGTTGATACTGTGTAGACCCATTTTCCAACTTGGTGAGTTCCAATGTTATTGTTGTTGATAATAGGGTGGAACTTGAAACTGAGTATCTGGGTATGTGGGTTGGTTCCTAGGCTACCATGTTCTCCTAGGTGCATAAGAGGATTCCTGAGGATCCCCACTTCTATAGATGGCTAAAAAACTAGGCAATGATGGACATTTCGCAGTTAAATGGTATTTGGTGCATAAGCTACAAACTGAAATTTTATTTAATGTCCATTCCCTTGAGGAATGCTCCCTCCTACATCTTGGGCAATATATGCTCATTGTTGCATTTTCCTCCTCCTAATTCTTTTTAATATTTAGGGTGTCTAACTAGGAACCTATTGTGATTAATATAATTGTCTTGAAGTTCTCTAAAAGGTTCCCTATCTCTGATCTTGTGATACCACCTGAACTAACTGGTTTTAAGTTTCTATTATAAGGGTCTTGAACATTCTTTCATGTTTTAGCTCTACTCTTTGAGTAATTCTTACACATTTCACATATTTCAAAAAATGGTTTATGAGAGATGTCACCTGATGCCATCAGGTTAAGCATCTCTAGCTATTCTTCTGAAATTCCCTTAAGGAAAAGAGCCCTAACTTCATCCTCTGGGAGGTCATGGTATTTTGACTTCTGGGAGATGTACGCAAACTGTTCCATATAATCCTCAAGATTCTCATCTTCTAACTATTGTATTTTGAATATGTCATTAAAAGACTCTTTCATCTTTCAGTAGTCTTGGTACTTCTTAAGAAAGATATATTTCATGGCTTCCCAAGACCTAATACTATATTATCCCAAACCCATGAACCATCTTAGTGTAGAGTTCTTGAGGGTGGCAGGAAATAGTTTTAGTCTTTGGGCATATTGTAGGTAGTTGTAGATCCTACACAAGATGTCGAATTCAAATAGGAAGGTATCCGGATCTTCATTGCTTTTACCATAAAAGGTGGATAGTGTTGAGAGGGGAATATTTTTCATATTGACATTTGGGGTGGTGTCCAAAATTGGAAAGCTGAATGTAGTTTCAGTTTGGTTTCCAGCCTCTTCTTCCTCCCCGTGTCTTACATTATTGTGATCCTCCCGATCATCCATACTGGTTTGGTCTCCAAAAAGAGAGTACCTATGTGTTTTTATCCTTGAATAGAACAAGGTATCCCTCTGATGGGAATGTCTTCCTACTTTTTGGGTTGTCTGAGACTCTACTCGAGCCATTTGAGGTTATTGGTGCCAAAGTTTCTATGTCAATTTGAGAGGAAATTATGTTGGTTAAACAACCAAAAAAAGTATTCACTTGATCAGGGTCTATGATGTCTTCAAAGTAAGGATCTCCTAATGGTGGTAAGAAAAAAAAGGTTGTATTATTTAGTTCTTTGGAAGGCTCAAGTGGTCTTGTCTCCTGTCCCACTATTACTGATGCTTCAATTTTATGTTCTATAGTGATCTCTGTCTTAGTCTCTTCAAAGACTACTTTAGCTCTTTGGGTTGAGCTAGTTCCTGTTTTCTGGTATTGGTCTGCGGAGCTTATGAGTGGAATGTTCCTTCCCCCAAAATAATCAGAAGGAACATTGGTTGAAAGTTCTCATTTAGATTTAATGTATCTACCTTTTGGGTCTCTAGGTCTGTTCATGAAATAAAACAAAAAGAAAAAGAAAAATTACCATTGGGTTTGGGGGAACCTATTATTGCAGATGTGCAGGTTCTTACCTCTCGTCTTAAAGTTCCCCCACCACCAAAATAATGCTAAGGTTTAGAAATGATCTATTTCCTAACTATTTCCTACCTTCAGACAACTCCCCAACAATGACGCCAAAAATGATGGGTGTTCTATATGCACTAAAAAAGTATAAAAAACTATCAATTAAATTGTCAACCCAAGGTAAGTAAACTTAGAGTTGTATCACTATATGTGCCAAGGCTGGAAGATTAGAGGTATTATAGTCTAACTAAGGAAATGGGCTATCTGAGAACTAATCTATTCAAGCAAAGGCTATTAAGGATCAAACCCTATCAAGAAACTTAAATTATTTACCCTAAGAAACTTTTGAACAAAGGATCGATGGATAGTTCTAAGAAAGCAAATGAAAACTCTATTTAAATAAAATTTACTTAATCATGGAAATAAGTGAAAGCAAACTATCTATTTAATCTATTTAATGAGCAATAACAACAACAAACTACTTTAATTAACCTACTCAAATTCAATAAGAAACTATCTTATTAAAGCAAGTAAATAGACAAGAAACTAGCCTATCAAAGCAAGTAAACAAGCAAGCATTCAACTAACTAACCTATGATAACTTCTATAGAAAGTAAATTAATCAAAATTACTCAATAAGCAACTAATCAAGCTAATAAGCAACTGAACTCTATTCTTAAATTTAATTTCACAATTACTTCTAATTTATAAAATGAAATATTAATCTACTAAATTCAAAGCATCATGACAATAAAAGTAATCAACAACTACTCTTTAATCTACGTTAAGAAAACTATTCTTTAATCTACCAAAGCAAGAAGACTGTTCTCTAATCTACAAAATCAAGGAAACTATCATCTAATCTATAAAAGAAAGAAAACTCAAATATAGTGTTGATGGTTATGTCTTTGGTGTATTATGATATCACAATGACATTTAACAATTAATGATAACTCAAGAGGGATAAACTCAATATTGACTTCGATAGCAAAGAGAAAAGTGTGAATTAGACAATTCAATGAGAACTTAGCCATTATAGAAGCAACATCAACTACCCTACAAATCCATGTGATTATTCGATCTATGCACTAATCATTGACAATATGGAAACACTATTCTATGAAATTCAATTGTATTCTATGCTAGTGTAAGCAAATTTATACTACTTAGAGATTCATAAATAAAAACTAAACTCAATAATCAAACTTCGAATTAAAATTGCAACCTAGATCTAGAAAAAAAATTGCATAAAGTAAACTAAACCAATCCTATTTTAACAAATTAAATTGCAAAAGGGAAATACTCATAAAACATAAATCAAATCATATTTTTATTTCACCATATGACAAGAAATCAAATAAGAAAATTAAATAACAACTAAATAAGAAAATTAAATAGCAATTAGATAAGCAAACTGGAAATGAAAACTAAAACTAACAACTATCCATCCACCAAAACTTGCCAAAGAAACCATAAACTAAATACTTTGTTTTAACTCTGTTTTTAAACTCTATTTTAGCATATGAAAAATCTAAATACCATCTAATTACACACAGGGGTTAGTATCTAAAACTTGCAAGTTTATTTCCTATCAATTAAAAGGTCATTGCATATTAACACTAGTCTCCATAATAACCTGCAAAACTGAATTGAAGCAATTAAATTATGAACAACAATTTACACAGTAAATCAACACAATAAAACTCATGTACAGGAAATAAAAGAAATGATGATTACACTACTCGAATTCAGAAGCTAATTGACTAAATATTTACCTGGACCACTTGTGGGCCCCCCAGTAGGTCATGGCTACTCCTCAACGATGAATCATGAGCTCAAGTAACACGATTTCAGCATTAAAATGAAAAACACGGTTTTAGACAAAATGTTTGAAAATGGAAAAACAGAGTTGGACTATCCTTTTGCTCTCCTAACTATTTTTCTGACCACTGATGTGGTATTTATAGAGTTTAAAAGCCAAGAGATCAACCACTAGAAGGGTAGACCTCCTCTAAAAACAATAAATCACATTCAATGTGTCTTAATTGTCGGTGGCTTCTAGAAACAAGGAGAGCCAATAAACGCCCAACATAACAACCCAGTCCAAGTTGTTAGAAGCTTAGTAGCTGGAGATCACGAGCATAAATAAAACCCATGTCTCTGATTCGCCCATCACTGGTCGCCAATATGATAACCACCAAATCACCCACGGTTTTAGTGTTGGACGGAGTGGTGGATGGAATATCAGATGGAGTGCCGGATGCAAAAATGACCTGCAATTTTTCCCTATGACACACAAAATGCGAATTAGTTTCCTGGAATCATTAAAACATGTTGAATTATACTCAAAACCATCATAAAACATAAATCATACGTACCTGGTATGAACCATGGCAATTTAACACAAAAATCCTCCAAAACTCTTCAAAATAGGAAAATACACATACAATATTAGCCAAAAAGGATCTAATTATCATCATTAGATTAACCATATCTTGGTCACAACACATAGACTAATAACTGAAGGATAAGGGATGAAAGATAAAAACTCAACTTTTTCTTCGCATTACTCAATAAAAACAAACGCAGATAAGTCATTGCAAACAGAGGTTGGGTTCACCATGGGAAATCAATTTAGAAAATAGCGAGAAAGGGAATTCCAAATATCATAGGAAAGCAGGGGCAAGAAAGCACATGGAAATGAAATCTTCAATCGAGCACAGAAAAATAACATGTGTAAATTAAATGTATTGCAAGTAACAACTTTAACAGGCATACCTTAGCCAAACGTGAATGCTCCGAAGTTGATGTCCCTGAGCGCTCCATCAAGCTCCCGCTTGTCGATTGATGTGACCTCACTGGTACCTCCCAGCCAACACTAGGGGTATTCTTCTTCCCCTTATGCCCCTTGAGCCACAAAGGGGCCACACGCACTATATCAGAGAACTTCTAGCACCCATCTTGCCTCGCAAGGTCGAGCTCCCACTCGTTACCCAAGCTGGGTATCCCAACTCCCACAAGAGAAGTTCATTCAAGACAAAATTCAGCAACCTAACGTTACGTAAAAAAACGATATCCGTACTCCTCCTCCTCCATCCTTTTTATAGAGTTTTTAAGTAATTAGTTTCCTAATTTCCCATTAATTTTTTTTCATTAATTTAATTAGGAAAAACTTCCCCTGTACACATGTCACCCATCCCCTAGTTGCACCAAAAAATTAATTTTATTAATTATTTAATTATTCCTATTTCCCTCACCCACCTAAAAGCATTCCTAAAAATGGTCCTTGGTGTCCCAATATTCCCTTACAAAACTTAAATGACTTACGGCTTACTTAATTCCTAGTTGAGTTCATAAGTAGCAAGTTCCCAAGGCAAGATTCCTTACTAAG
>JZKD02S1736705.1:6253-18987 GCA_000966675.3 Picea glauca | reverse complement strand
GGTTTCTCAAGCCACAGGTTAATCGCGTAGCCAACAGGTTCCGCACAAATTAACAAACAAAAAAAAAACATCTTCAACTCGATTCAACAATTTTATTCATTTTAATACTTCATATCTCAAGCTTTATTAACTCGGCCTCTATAGTATTATCATGATTATTCATCATCTACCATCTCATTATGTTCACGTGCTTTCTCTCATGCCACTTAATCTTCATCAACATATTCATCATCATCATCATCATCATCATCATCATGTTTTGTTCTTATCTTCTTATTTTTCTATCATTTCATTTCTTATCCAAATGTTGTAATTGGCTCTAATACCAAATGATACAAAGAGGAGGTTGCACCATTCAAAGTGCACAACCAATTATTGATACAATAATTTATCATACTTATATCAATGCACATATCCAAAGACATGTTAAATAATAACAATATTTGATTTACATAGATACACAAGGGATCATATTAGTCATGTTTAATTACATAATTACACATTGCACTTAGGGGGAAAATATCCTCTCTCTATCTTAGAGGCTCTTATCCTCTATTTTATCTCAACTCTACTCTTCATTTGTCTCAATACCTTGCCAATTAATGGCTATGGAAGGTCATTTCCTTCAGCCTTACAATACTTTTCAAAATATGGGTTCAAGTGGATATCAATGGCCACCCACCTCTTCCATTAATTCAACATGGTTCTCCATCACGGTAGTCTTGTTATGATTTTATGGATCCTAAAGTTATGGGGCCATTTTGAGGAACTAAACAATGTTTTTTGAGAAGGTTTGAGGGCTTAGATTTACCTTTGGAAAATACAAGCCATATTTTTTTACAGTATTCCTCAGCTATATATTTCCAACAAACTAATTTGAATGTCAAACAAAGATTTTATGTGAAAGTTACACACTCAAAAAATTGATGTAGAAACTAACACCCAAAAAGACATTTTGGAGCTTCACCCCTAGGTTTAGGGTTTTGTACCTTTAGGGTTCTTTCCTTATTTTAAAAGGCCATCCTTTTAGCCTCTTGTATTATATTTTGTGAATGAGTGTAGCTTCCATATCTCTCTCTCTCTCTTCAGATATAAGCTACCACCATTCTAGCCAATTTGTGTTCTACAATGTTCTGTTATTTTATTCATTAATAGAAGTTGGGTTTTTGTTGTATTATTATGCTATATGTTTTATTTATGTCTGTGTTTCATTTTTTTTCCTATACAATCCATATCATTGGTATTAGATAAGTATGCTCTTTGTTGTTTCTATGTGCTTGTCCCTGACAAGGTCAGGGTATAGAGAGTTGGGTCTTGAGCTAGTTTCAATAGGAAGCGACAACTCTTCCCAACCCAAGAGACCTCCCATGACAGGGAAAGGAGAGATGATGGATGAGGATATCATATCAATATGTTTCTCAAGGAATCCCACATGAAACATAGGAACAAGATGATGGAAAACTTCACCTAGATCCTTCAATGACTGTTGACGGTAGGTGGGGCACCTTCAACAGAATCCTATTCGGAGATGTGACACCCTTCAAGGTACAAGATAAATTTGATATCCCTTTATTTGAAGGCTAGATATATGTAGATTATTTGGAGAAATGGTTAAATATTTTATATAGTTATTACTCTATTCAAAATATTTATGGCATTGAAAAGGTCACCTTCGCACTGCTTAAATCCCTTCCCCGTGTCAAATATTGGTGGGAAGGTTACTGGGAGAGACATAATGAAGACAATTTTGTAACATTTAGAACAGGACCTGCTTGGGTAGCCTTTGTTTATGCCCTCAAGGAGGAATTATACCCTTTTTGAAACTATGATGATCAATACATGAGATGGACAACTATATGTCAAGAGAGATATCAGGCAGTGTTGGAGTACACCAACATATTCCATACCTTGTGCTCAAAGATGGGTATCATAGACTCTAAGTGGAACCTTGTTTTGAAATACTACAATGGCCTACATAGGTACATCTAAGAATAGATGTATTTCTTGGACATATCCTCACTGGGAGTCGCTTATCAATATGTTGTCAAAATCGAGCATAATTTTAAGCAGTAAAATAAGATAGATTTTGGGTCTGCAAATTTGCCACAAATTAAGTATGGTAAAGGTAGAACTAACTCACAGAATAAGGGATGGAGTAAGGAGATTCAACCTAGAGACAACTATTCCAAGCCATAGGAAAATAAGGGTAATGATAAGTCGAATAAGGACACTAGAAAGTGGTGTGAGTTTTGTTAGCTCTCTATAAACTTCATTTGGTTGAGAAATGAATGACGAAGGCAACCTACAAACTAACTTTGAGGCCCAAAACTATCCTCTCGGACCTGGAGAGGGATGTCTTGGGAGACAGTGTCTCAATACAGGATATGGCTTTAAGTTGTTGGATAGATTTAATGCCTTTGAATAATAAGTTCTAGTTCCATTGGTAAAAGAGAGTAAGACATAGGGATATGGAGTCGATTTAAGAAAATGATAGAAACAAATAAATCGGTGACTGAACTTGAGAGGATAAAGGCTAAGCAAGAAACAATATTCAGTTTAAAATCGTTGTGTATGGAAAAAGAGAAAAAATAGATGAAGCAAATTGGAGCACAGTTGAGCAAGAATTCGGATTTCACTTAGAGGAATGATGGTTTGTCTAAATGGCATGAATCCCAGGGCGCTGCGCAGTGAATCCCAGGTTCAAAAATGCATTCCTATTTAGATAGAAATATATATAAATAAATAATACATGAAGTACATACGAAAGGAAAGGAAACAATACATCCAACTGCTACAATTAGAATATTTTCATCAAAGCTTCAGGACTTTTGCATTAAATTTTGATCGATCTCAAACTACATTCAATACTCACTGTCTACACTAGTTTTTCCAACCAACATGACTTACATTGAAAAGATAAAATATATAGGCAAGGGCGTCGCTTGGGCTGCCCTGCTCTCTAGATATTGTCCCTAGAACTTAGGGAGCTGATTGTTCTACATTAAACGAATTTTCTCATGACACCTTTCCAAAAATAGAAACCAACTACATTCGGTCTCATCATAACTACTTGTCTTTGACATGAAGATTTGGTTATTAACAAGGTCTTGTCATGGGGAGAGTTATGTTTCAATGTCTTCCTTTGACAATATATATGAACAATCAAGTGCTCTGTTAGACTCCCGTCATTCACTGTAACGGCCTTGATTTTTGTCGCGCGCTCATTTGCTAGGGTGTTTACATGGTGAGTGACTGTTAACTGTCGTAGTTGTTACCAAAATGAAAAAACTACCTAAGCATGGTGCCTCCTTCAAAATTGTCGAGATCCACGCCACATTTGAGGATATGAGGATGAACTCATTTAATCATGTTTCTTTTGCAGGTTGGAAAGAGCTGCACATACTTCCTCTTTCGCTGCTTCACATTCCCTAATATGCGTCGCATTCCTTTCTTTTGAGCTCTTCCTTGTTTCATGCAGTTGTACAATTGTATCTTGTGCATCCTTGAGTTGTCTCTTGAGACACGTCACATTTCCTTCGTGGCCTTGTGATCTCAACACTTTAAGGATATTCATTGCCAACTATCATATTAGTTCCCTGTTTTCCTGGTAAATCTCAATGATAGAGAGTTGTTCTTGCTTTAGCTTCTGAGATGATTCTCGAGCATCTATGTCTCTGACATCTGTCCTCCTCGTCCTACTCCAGTTTTCTCGACTTGTTCCACCAACAGGTTCCAGCTGAATAGCATGCATAAGTAATTATTTGGCAGCCAACCTTGTTCACGGTTCGCTTGGGACTCGGGTTTCCCCAGCTTCCTTGTTCTTCTCTGGCCTGCCCCTTCTCCGGGTATTTGTTGTTGGGAGGACAGGTATTTCGATGTCTTTCCTTCCTACATAGCCTCTTCCACTCCCGCCTCTACGTGGTGTGATATTACCCTTTCCATAGACAGAAGGGAATCTCCTTTTGGATCCTTTGAGATGCCTGCTATGAGAAAGAACAAATCCCATTTTCTTCCCAACTGTCCTAGTTCCTCAACTACCAGCAATTTAATCAGCGAGACATGAGAGAGTTTTCATTTTGATTGATCTACTTCTACCTGTGCATTTTTTTCCATCTCTCGAAGGTTCTTATGTAAGAATAAGGGTAGATTTAATGGTCTCCTTCTTGTAAAGTGCATAAACAATCTAATGTGATGCAAATGTATCCTATCGAACCTCCCTTCACAGGTTAAATGTTTCTCAACTTCTCCAAGCAGTTTTCAAAAAGGTTCCTGCAAATATTTACTCAGAATGTTTGTCTCGACTTTCCCACCTAAACCATCTCTCTTGATGAATTCTTCATAGCACCATGCGTCCAAAGGCATCCCTTTAAACCACCTTTCTCGATGCAAAGGGATCTCTATTGCGGTTGACAGATTTTCCTCGATCACCTGAAAAGTAACACCTAAGATCACTGCATAGAATCCATTGAAACTAAGTGTGAATTGCTCAGCTAGTCTCATATTGAATCCTTGAATTTTCCTGCAAAAGGCCATGCACCTAAACTGTTCAAAGGATGCTCTAACCTTTGGATATTCATTGATCAAAGTCAAGTTTTGGGGCTTGGGCCCAATGTTTATTTCACTTTGCACACCCTTCCTTAAGTTTTGGGAGGTTTCCATGGTGCAATGTGTATTTTCCCTATGCGTAGTGGATTAGGAATAGGCCCAAGGTAGTAGTCCTGATCAACCTGGGCTTGCGAGAGAAAACTACAAACAATGCATAAGATTGACTAGTGAACAGACTGCATGAAGAACATCCATAATTTACAACAGAGTGGGCAGGAGGTGGAAACATGCTAGGGAACATTGAATTCATGGTGACTTGATGTTTTGAAGCACACTGAAGATTTTTTGTAAAACATCCATGTGACGAGTACAGTTTGGGATGTGTAAGGTACAAATAATAAGGACTACAGGGCATATGTGATAGGAGCACCATGATTTTTCATTCTTTTATCCCTCATAATGAGCTAATCATGGTCATTTCACTTGTCGATGCGACTTCTATTTAACAACTTGCATCAACCCTCAACATGTAAAACTTTCTTTCCAATAGGATCTGACCTTTTGGGAACAAACTTGTACCATTTACACATGTTTTGACTCTGACATCCCTTCCCGAATCTAAGGGCCAAATGACCACTTGCTGACTTCGACTCCTTTGTTGTTCAATACCTAATTTCACATGCTTTGACACACAGACCATAACTTGACTAAGAGTGACTCTAACTAAAAAAGGAAAATGACGACGCTAACAGTTGGCTCCAACGTGGATGCTATCCTCCCAGCGAGGTAGAAAATAACAATAGACCAGGTCCCTGACCATTGGGCCTTATTTGAATTTTGAAACTGAAACATGAAAAATGAAACGCAACCTAAACCTATCGACGTAGTTTCTAATAGATTCAGTATAAACTTAGGGCCTTCACTTTGGGGTTCAATTTTATGTAGACATACTGACTCGAGACAAAAATAAAATGACTACTTACAATAACATGTGACTTTAAACGGATTTTATTGCACCAGATAATGTTTGAGGAACCTGTCGTTTACAGTCCCCCAGCCAACGCACTCTCCATTTAGTTCTTCTAGAAAATAAGCATTATTCCCTTGATGTGCACTAATTTTGAATGGACCTGTCCAAAGATTATCGAATTTTTCGTTCTTTCATTTATCTTCATCCCTCGCATCCCATTTCAACACCAGATCCCCCAACTGAAAATCCTCCTTCTTAGAGTGCTTTTCAAAGGTTTTATTCATCCTATCCTGGTAGATTTGTGATCGATTGTACACTTGTTCCCTCATTTGTTGTGTGTGAATTAGCTGATTTATTCTCCTATGTGTGTCATCTAGCTCGGCTTCCTTCTCTTGTAACAATCTTCGAACGGGAAACCCTAGTGAGGTGGGGAAAATTGCATTTGCGTTGTATACAATCTGGAATGGTGACATCGATATGGATTTTTTGGTGGTAACCCTATCCTCCCATAGCACGTAAATAAGATTTTTATGCCATGCCTTCTTGTTGTCTTGCAGGAGTCTTTTGATGATCCTGGTCAGGATTTTATTCGACGATTCTTCTAACCCATTTCCTTGTGGGTAGTACGTTTTAGAATTCCCCAGGTTTATATTGTAATCCTGAAAAAACTTCTCCATCTTCTTGGACTTGAATGTGATCACGTTATCTGTTATGATCTTGATAGGGCATCCAAATCTCGACCGGATGTTTGTCTCCAAAAACTGGATGATGATTGCGTTAGTAGCCTGCTTCATGGGGATTGCTTCTATCCATTTCATGAAGTAATATGTGGTTGTGAGTATCCATTTGTGTTGCACTAAGGATGGCGGATTTATTTCCCCTATAAAATCTAAGCCCCACTACATGAAAGGTGCTTCAACTAAGATCGATTTTATGGAAGGGGTTGTAGCTTTCTTCTTCCATTGAAAATATGACACTCATGGAAACTAGAAACTTCTTTGTATACGTCTGTGAAGATGGTAGGCCAATACTAACCCGCTCTTAGGATTTTGTGCACGATGGTTTTATAGTAGTGGTGTCCTCCGTAGTTGCCTTTGTGAAATTCCTCAATAGCTCATTTCGCGTCATTTTCCAGCAAACAACACAGCAATATCCCTCTGAGATATTTCCATTATAGTGAACTATCTAGGATGCATAACTTAACCACAGTTGGAATAGGGGCATACCCAAGGTTCATTCCAAGAGCGCACCAACAAGCCCTAGCTACTGGCCCTTTCAGCAACACCTGCGAAAAAGATGTAATTTCGCCCAAAGAAGCTAAGAGGAGGGTTGCATGATAGAGATGTCTACAACCAGGGGAATATCAAGTGGAACTAATACAACAGTACTGCAACATTCATATACCTCTTATCAGCTAGATCTACTATGTGTAGCTATAAATATGATCTACACAATAATGCAAATAACAGTATAACAATGACAGAGATCTAGGAATCAATCACACATATGACACAAGATATATGTGGTTCACGCTCTCTCTAGAGCTACATCCACAGCACTGTGCTTATGATATATTGAGATAAAGCTTATCGTTCTGATCTGTGCTCTTAGTCAACAGATCTTCTCTCTTCTTCTCTCTGTCTCCCACCTTCCTGCGCACCCAGCTACAAGACTTGATATTCATACCCAGCTGAAGATATTACAATACCAAAAGGCTCTTACTCTCAGCACTCCTCTCTCTCATATTACAATAATCTCTCAACCAACAACAATCAATCTCAATACTCAACACTAGTATTGACTCGACCTAGGTCCTCTCGACCTCTATTTATACATTATAGTCCCTCACCGACAGCCTTAGGTCAAAACCTAGGTGTCAAAACCCTAATTAACCAAAACCTTAGGTTAACTTGACCCACCTTTTCAGGGCTTCGCCAGCCTATCTTTCCTCCCTTCTCACGCGGTTCTCCAAAGCATCCAATGGTGGATTTCTCTGCTTGTTGAGTTGTCCTCGATCCATCTTCCTTGTTGATCTCTCATCCTTTATCTCCTCATCCAATGGTTTTCTTTTCCATACTTCACTTTGACTTTTCTTCTCTTTTGCTTACTTTGACCCATTGATAGTCATTGTGTCTCCCACGTAGTTCACATTTGACCTTTTCTTCCTTGATCTTCGCTTCCTTCGATAACCAAGGGCCAACAGGTGCCCAACACTCACCTGTGACTCATACTGAGGCACTTCATATCTGATCCTTCCATTTCACTTTGACTTTGAATTGTGCAGTGCAACCTTTCTCTTTTCTTTATGCCTCCTTCCCATCCTTGTGCAGATTGTCTTTTCGATGTCTGGTACCCAGTTTCAACTGCACCTGGTACCTAGACCCTTTTCTTCCTTACTTTTACTGAGAGTTGTGAGGTAGTTGGTTGTCATAATACAACTTCAGCCGACTCCCACTCACTAATCCTTCTTTTCATTCTCCCTTCAATGTCTTTAGTTGCGTAGCTCCTCCTTCTATAACATAGGCGATCTCATATGGTCCAAGCCAATGCATTCTAAACTTCCCTGGATGTCTTATAAATTTACTGTCATACACCAATACTAAATCACCTTGCTTAAATGCCTTCTTCTTTATGTGTCTTTCATGATAGGCCTTGTCTCTTTCATTTTGTACCTGTTGATGGAATCTTGCAATAAATTTGTCTTATTCTAGTTCAACCAGCTGGGCAAGCCTCTCACGAATAGCACTAGTATCATCCATGTATGTAAATGCAACAATTCTTAAGCTTGGTACCAAGTACTCCATCGGGAAAATATCTTTGATACCATAAACCAACTTGAAAGGGGCCTGCATTGTTAATTTCTTGCAAGTGGTTCTATAAGCCCAGAGTACTACTGGTACTCTTAAATCCCAATCATCCATGTTCACACTGCAAATATTTGTCAATGTTGTCTCCAAGATTTTGTTGAATGCTTCAACCATTCCATTTTCTTGTGGATGGTAAGGTGTACTCTTCTGATGGTGAACTACAAATTATTCAGTCAGGGCTTCCACTGTCTTGTTGATGAAATGAATGCCTTGATCAATCATAAGGGTATTAGGGTATCCAAACTTGGTTATTATGTTATCAAAATAAAACATGTAGCTGTAGTTTCACTACAATCCTTGACTACTCTTGCTTTGGCCCATCTAGTCAGGTATTCTTTCGCAATGATAATGTACTTTGCTCCTGTGTGCTTTCCTGGTGGGTTTATAGGTCCCATGAAGTCAATGGCCCACTTTTAATATGCATGTAGGGTCATCTGCAGTGCTAGTAGAATTTCATCTCTTCAAGATGGTTTTCCAACTCTCTAGCATACATCACAGGCTCTGGTATACTCTTTATCATCTCTGTGTAAAGTAGGCCACCAAAGTCCAGGTCGCAGAACCTTCTACGCAAGTGCTTTCCTTGCGTAATTTCCTCCTATGATTCCTTCATGAGATTCTATGAGGATCAGTGGGTGCTCTTCCTCCATCACACATCTTCTTAGTATCTCATCAAGTCCCATCTTATACAGCTAACCAACTATCAGTGAAAAGTCTACAGCACACACCACTAGTTGTTTCTTATGGGAAATTGTATACTCACTTGGAGCCATTCCTATTGACAGGAATTAAAACTATGTTTGTGAAGTGGTCATCCATCTTCCTAATGATGAGAATTTGTGCATATGGTAGTGTATCCTCCAAACTAGTTGGTTCTTCTCCATGTTCCAACCTTGACAGGTGGTCAAGTCCCTTGTTCATTCTTCTTGGCTTAATTATGATCTCAAAATCATATTCTTGAAACAGGAGAAGCCATCTACATATTCACCCCCCCAACACTGGCTTGTTGACTAGGTAGTTTAGCACAGAGTGATCAGTAAACATTTTAAAGTGTCCTCCTAGTAAGTAATGGCAAATTTTTTGCAGCACATACACCATGGTTAATCCTTCTCTCTCTGTAGTAGTGTAATTGATTTCAGCTGCAGATAGCTTTCTGCCAGAAAATGCTAATGGATGGTCAATCTCTCCTTCTCCAGGTTGTGCCAATACTACTCCTAATGCAATAGAAGACACATCGACATGCATAGGAAATTCTCTGCTCCAGTTTGGAAAGACCAGAATGGGCGCAATCACAATCTTTTGTTTCAGTGGGTCGAAGCTCTGTTGGCATTCATCTGTCCAACCAAACTGAAATTATTTCTCTAATAACTTCTCCACTGGCGCAGTAATCTGAGCATATCCTTTGATAAATTTCATGTAATAGTCAGTATGTCCTAGCGCAGTGCGCAGTTGTTTGACTGAAGTAGGAGGCAATAAGTCAACTATAGTTGCAATTTTTTATGGATCAACCAGCAATCCTTGCTTTCATACAATATTCCCTAATAATACTCCAAATGGTGAGAAGAAGATGCACTTCTTCAAATTTAAAGCAATTTGAAACTGCCTGCATTTGTCCAACATTAGTCTTAGACATTCAATATGATTTTCCAGCAAACTAAAAATAGTCCATTCATCAAAATAGGCTTCTAAAAACTTATGAAAAAATTCTTTGAACGCTTCGACCACCACCCTGGAGAAGATGGTTGGGGCATTCTTCAATCCAAATGGCATCACTGTGTATTGGTTGTGTAGTGTACCCTTTCACTACCAAGGTTTCCAAACCTCTCAGTTTACCATTATACATGGATGTTTACATAATTCATACTGAAATTATAAGCAAATGCTTTTAACATAATTAAACACACTCAAACTCAGAGTAAAATATATGGGTACTGCTATAATTAAACAAGTCATATCATTCACTAGCACTTCATTTACACACAGCGGAAAACATGATAATATATACAGCACGGTCGTGCCAAAACATGTTCAAAACATAACTCAAAATACTTATCTTTTATCAGCTGTAGAAATCACCAACCAAGTGCAGTCCTTCCACGAACCTCCCAGCCTTAGACCACACTGTTCATCAAATCGACAGTGGGTCACCCCCAAGCTCGGACCGAGCTCCACCCCAAGGAAAGGAATCTAGACTCAGGCTAAAATTACAGGGAAGATAGCACATACACAACCACCCAGAAGAAAGCTCTCCCAGGAATCTCCCATGCTCACTGCCCACAGACCCTCATTCCCCACATGCCTGTTCCACCCCAGGAGAGCACACCTTCTCTGTCACCTAGACAATCCTTCGGCTACCAGTCTCCCTTACCTTGGGTTATAGGAACAGACCGAACCGAAAGTCTCTAGGTTCTATGGCAGCTACAGGGATTCCTTCCAGGAGTTCTCTTCTCCCTCTGCGCACTCTCTCACCTGGAGGAGTCGCTCACAGGCCAACAAGCCTCATACAGTCCAATACTGCGCAATCACAACAACCCATGGGAAACACAGACAAAGGCTTCCCTAAACGGTTCAACAATCACTGGATGACCTCACGGCATGATTTCGGAATAGGCTCCACGCACAGGCTAGCTCAGCTTTTCCCCAACAACAAGGATTCTTCCACTCGAGTTCAACACAAGGTTTCGGTCCAGGAAATGTGCTCACGGGATTTCTCAGAGACAGACACAGACTCACAGCTCTGGAAAGGAGTGTGCACGGTTCCTCAGGACAACACTGGATTAACTGCTTCAGAGATGAATCAGAGTAATCCGGCAGATGGCGTACCAGTTCTACACTCCGAGGTTCCCCAGTCAGAATGGAGAGAGCCCCCCTCACGGCTTACTTCCTTTGTTTTATTTGCATGCACCAGGGTTGACACTTGTCACCCTGGGAACTACATGCGTACCACAACGTGCATCCCCTTTGCATGTTCCCTTTCCAAAACTTAAGATAAACAGAAATGCNGAGTAAAATATATGGGTACTGCTATAATTAAACAAGTCATATCATTCACTAGCACTTCATTTACACACAGCGGAAAACATGATAATATATACAGCACGGTCGTGCCAAAACATGTTCAAAACATAACTCAAAATACTTATCTTTTATCAGCTGTAGAAATCACCAACCAAGTGCAGTCCTTCCACGAACCTCCCAGCCTTAGACCACACTGTTCATCAAATCGACAGTGGGTCACCCCCAAGCTCGGACCGAGCTCCACCCCAAGGAAAGGAATCTAGACTCAGGCTAAAATTACAGGGAAGATAGCACATACACAACCACCCAGAAGAAAGCTCTCCCAGGAATCTCCCATGCTCACTGCCCACAGACCCTCATTCCCCACATGCCTGTTCCACCCCAGGAGAGCACACCTTCTCTGTCACCTAGACAATCCTTTGGCTACCAGTCTCCCTTACCTTGGGTTATAGGAACAGACCGAACCGAAAGTCTCTAGGTTTTATGGCAGCTACAGGGATTCCTTCCAGGAGTTCTCTTCTCCCTCTGCGCACTCTCTCACCTGGAGGAGTCGCTCACAGGCCAACAAGCCGCACACAGTCCAATACTGCGCAATCACAACAACCCATGGGAAACACAGACAAAGGCTTCCCAAAACGGTTCAACAATCACTAGATGACCTCACGACATGATTTCAGAATAGGCTCCACGCACAGGCTAGCTCAGCTTTTCCCCAACAACAAGGATTCTTCCACTCGAGTTCAACACAAGGTTTCGGTTCAGGAAATGTGCTCATGGGATTTCTCAGAGATAGACACAGACTCACAGCTCTGGAAAGGAGTGTACACGGTTCCTCAGGACAACACTGGATTAACTGCTTCAAAGATGAATCAGAGTAATCCGGCAGATGGCGTACCAGTTCTACACTCCGAGGTTCCCCAGTCAGAATGGAGAGAGCCCCCCTCACGGCTTACTTCCTCTGTTTTATTTGCATGCACCAGGGTTGACACTTGTCACCCTGGGAACTACATGCGTACCACAACGTGCATCCCCTTTGCATGTTCCCTTTCCAAAACTTAAGATAAACAGAAATGCACATGTCTTTTTATAAAATAATATTAAAATATTATTTCCCAGGCTTAAGCCCCCTAGTCTTAGCCCCTAGGCTCATCCCTCAACCCCTTTCCCACCTTCCAGCTCCTAGTTCCTTCCCCACTCTATGGATGTTCGGTCCCCCATCACCCATTCATCGTGGTCGGTCTGCACTGGCGGTGTTTTTATATTTTATAAATTGATCTGCATACATATAAGTACATCAGCAGGCTCCTGGCCTTCAACACTTAGGCTCCCTGGCCTAA
>JZKD02S1736694.1:100312-114133 GCA_000966675.3 Picea glauca | reverse complement strand
AAAGGAGGTTGCCCCCTCGAAGAGGCTTATTATCTGAAATTATCTCTTTTTCAAGGCATTGAGTACTTTTTCTGAGGTTTTTCTATGCTATATTGGTATTTGGTTCTTAACACTTTACATCCATATGATGTAAGTTCCATCCCATGGAAGCGACAAGAGATATGATAGCTCTAATGGAAGTATATCTAGCAACCAGAGAAATTTTTTTGTCATAATCTTCTCCCTCCTTTTGGGAGAACCCACTAGCTATGAATCTTGCTTTATATTTATCCACGCTTCTGTCTGCTGCATGTTTGATATTATATACCCATTTTTAAGTTACCACTGATTTTTCTTTAGGTATAGGTATGATTTCCCATACATCGTTTTTCATAATGGATTGGTGTTCTTCCATCATAGCTTCTTTCCATTGTCCCTTTTGAACTGCTTATTCAAATTTGGTAGGTTCTTCATATAGAATCTTCGTCATATATGCTGCATAACTTGAGAATATTTTAGGCTTCTTACTTTTTCTGAATGTTCCTTCTGGAACTTTGAGTTTTTCTATGTCTTGTAAGGTAGCTTCAAGCCAAGATGGTCATTTCTTGGTCTTAGGTACGATATCTGAATCAATGGTTTCACATGGTTGCATAGGATGATCAGGTTGTTCCTTTTCATCATTTTGGTTTTCTGTGATTTCTTCAATAGGTTCTTCAATCTCTTCTTCTTCTATAGTTTCTTCTATGGATTTCCTGAAAGCCATATTTGCATTAAATGTTACATCTCTTCTGACTTCGATCTTATGTTGTTCCAGAATATAGATTCTATAAGCCTTGGATGAATCATTATATCCCACAAATATCCCCTTCTTTCCCGAGGGTTCTAGTTT
Source organism: Picea glauca (assembly GCA_000966675.3). Classification (NCBI taxonomy): domain Eukaryota; kingdom Viridiplantae; phylum Streptophyta; class Pinopsida; order Pinales; family Pinaceae; genus Picea; species Picea glauca. Next base: position 113,265 of record JZKD02S1736694.1, on the reverse strand, counting down.
ATTCCTTTTATCCTTGGGAATGTGAGAGTAAACAGGACATTCAATTATTCTTAGGTTTTCCACATTAGGTTTCTTACCAAAGAAGGCTTCTTCTGGAGTCATGTCCTTCAATATGCGATGAGGACTTCTATTTTGCACGTATATTGTTGTCATGGCTGCTTCTCCCCATATGAACATAGATAAACCTTGATCAATTAGTAGTGCTTTTATTGTTTCTTTGATGGATCTGTTCTTTATTTCTACGACACCATTTTTTTGAGGATTATGAGGAACAATCAGCTCCCTCCAAATCCCTACCGATTTGAATAATGCAACAAATTCCTTCGAGGTGTATTCTCCTCCATTATCTGTTCTTAATGTCTTGATCTTCTTGTTTGTGAGGTTCTCTATTTCTTCTTTGAGTTCTTGAAACTTGTTGAATACTTCGTCTTTTGTCTTCAGTAGATATAACCAATTTTTTCTTGTATAATCATCTATGAATATTACGTAGTAAAGAGATCCTCCTAGAGATTTGACTGGCATCGGACCACAAACATCTAAGTGTATTAGATCTAGAATCTTGTTAGATCTGTTGTTGCTGCTTGGGAATGGTTTCTTGATATTCTTCCCAAGAGCACATCCATTGCAAATTCCTTCATGTGTAGATTGCAATTATGGTATTCCTTCAACCATGATTTTGAGAAAAGGTAATGATTTATAATTAATATGAACATACCTTTTGTGCCAAAGTTCATTGGGATTTACTTCATCATGTACGAGAGCTTCTTCATTTTGTTTTGGTATTCTATATAGGTTTTCTTCATGACTTCCAATAAACTTAGCATTCTCTATGCTGGAATATTTATGCCAAGATAACACTTTTCCATCTACGAAATCTCTTATGTTTCCTTTGTCTTCTAGGAAATATATCAATACAATATTATTTTCTAAACTAGGTAAATATAAAACATTGCTTAAATGAACATTGTTACATTTTTTCAACTTGACGGAGGCTTTTCCAAATCCTTTGATTGGGTAAATGATTTTGTCTTTGAGGTCTACCTTGTACGATGTCTTCTTCTCATTTAGATTTGAGAGTCTGGCTTGATATCTCATCATGTGCCTAGAAGCTCCACTATCGATTATCCACATGTCATCTTTAATCGTTCCAATGAGTGCTGAGTAGTGTAGAAGACAGATCTTTTTACTCATCTCTTCGGTTGACTGGTAGCTGGTCATGAATTGATCCAAAACTTCAAATTTGATGTTTTTGTCTTATGAGAGAACCAAAAGGTGCGCTAAACTAGGGCACATTTGAATATATTCTCCTTGAGTGAGATGCTCAATCACAAGGTGTTGGATCTGGGGTTTAGAGTTTCTACAACTACTCCTGCTAGTAACCCTAGCGATAGTGTTTTGGAAGCTCTCCTACTAGTAACCCTAGTGGAAGTTCCTCAATGAGCTTAGTATCCTAATGGCTATGCTTCCTTCCAACGGTTATATTGAATGAAGGAGGTGTGGGCCCATAACCTGTTAGAATCTGATTGAATGTGCTCGTTTGACCATTGACAATATCGCTATTGTCACCCAACCATAGGCCAAAGCCACCCTTCGAGCACCTTGACCTTGACAAAGAGAAGAATCCTGGTAGAAATTAAATATCCAAGAAAGGCTAATGCACCAAGAAAGAAGTAACCAAATTTGATCAAAGTTTCCCACCCAAAACTGGCACAACACCTTCCCCAGGAATTGCGCACAAGACTGCTAGACTGCAGTGCAAAAAACTAGCTTTCTACAATTATGATAAGTGTGTCAAATGAGAGACTGGTGCCCTGTATTTATAGTATTCCTGGAAGAATTTCCTGGGCCGAATTCTCTCTCTGGGTACTAATTAATTCATATTCATTATCTCTCTTCAGCCGACATCTCATCTAGGGTTACTTTCATTTCTTTTCTTTCTTCTAGAATGTTCTATTCTTGTCAAAGGTCACAATAGAGGTTCATACCTCCTGAAGCTACCATAATATAAACACTAATCGAATGAGGATGCAAATGTCTGAACCATGCTTTGGAATCTCCTTGTAAGGACCGAGAAAAGGCCCTCATAGACATACCATCATGTTCAATCTCAAAAATATCTATAAAATGCTCAAAGATTTGAATATGTTTTTCAACTGAATGTCCACTGAGCTCTCCATCGAACCTAGGAAGGTACTTATAATGTTTCAGAGGAAATCCATGAATAATGGAAGGCAATTTAAGAGGACTGTATCTTTATTGAATCTTGGAGGGTAAAGGATTAAGAACAAAAGGTACAAGCTCAGCTTTGGTTTCATTAAGCTCACAAGAATGATCATGAACATCACATGGTTTAGAGGAAGGAGCTTGGTGAATATCGACTATACAAGAAGGAGGTATACCTACAGTTTGCAATGAAGGATATACAAGGGTAGATCTCTGGGATTCATTTGAACGTAGTAAGTGAAGAAATATTATTTTGAAAAACTTAGAAAAGGATAAGAAGATATTGATAAAACATAAAAGTACTTCTTGAACTAAACTTAACCTTGAGTACCTTATTTTTCCATATTGCTCTTCCATATCTCTGTCAACAGGTCTCATTCTCCAGTGGATTCTTTGAATCACATTTGAAGCTTGATTGGAGTCACCATGAAAACTTTATCTCTAGATTCTTCTACCAGTGGAATCACCTTCAACTGATTTTCTGATGTGTGGAGTCGTCATAGAAGAAATACAACCAATATGTGCCTAAGTGTCTGCTGCTCTCAAACCTTAGAACTGAAACAATGTCATTCTTCCCAGAGAAAGTTTCATTCAATTCTGTCCTCGGCAACGACGCCAAAATGTTAGCACTCTGTAAATCTATTCGGCTGATTAAACCGACAACGAAGGTAACTTTTTCAACCAACTTTGAGACTTGAAACTAGACTTTCGGATCTGGAGAGGGCCCTCTAGGGAGGCGCACTCTACACGCGGGATATGGATTTGAAATAAGTGGCTAGATTTAACACCTTTGATATAATGGGTTCTGGTTGTTTGGGGCAAGAAAGTAAAACTTGGGCTATGGAGTCGATTTGAGGAAATGACAGAGACAAGTGACTCAGTGACTGAACTTGAGAGGATAAGGCCAAGTGAGCAACAATATTTAGTGTAAAATCAAAATGTGTGGCAGGAGAAAAACACAAGAAGTAACTTGGAGCACCACTGCGGGTGAATTCAGAGTTATCTTTTAGAAGAAAACATTTTGTCTAAGTGGCGTGAACAAGGGGCGCTACGTAGCAAATCCACAGGTTTGAAAATTCATTCCAAAATAGATAGAAAAATATATGAATAAAGATGACAGGAAACACATACACAAATAAAGAGGCACAATACATCCAACTTCTACAACTAGAATTTTCACTGCTGGACACTCTGTCACCCTTGCACAACAAGTCTTCTACGCAACAATAACCTACAACAAAAAACACAGCGGATTGCGCAGCAAACTGGAAAAATAGGCATTAAATATGACATCATATATCACTAATAAGAAATTTGTTTTTAGAAATTGAGAGAGGTGTTTGTATTTAAGCTCGTTATAAAGAAAAACCTCTCTCGGTTTCTTGAAATTAATCTCCCGATGGCCAAAATATGTGTCGCCAAAACATGTCTCAAACAGGAAATCATGCAAGCTTAAAAATAGGGCTCAAAGATTCATTTGAATCTCCCAATCCATGACACCTGTTGCATATGAGAGAGGTTTTTATTATTTAGTTTGTCCTAAAAAAAAACCTCTCGGGGATTTTCAAAATTCCTCTCCAGTTGGTCAGAAAGTGATCTTTAAGTTGACCACTAAAACAATCGTTTGCGCAACGCTACTTGTAGCATGTGCGCTGGAAAATCCTCTATGAAAAAACATCCTATGCATGACAACATCCCACTACATGACGAAATCCATTACGCAAAAGCATCCTATGAGCGACAACATCCCACTTTGCGATGAAATCCACTGTGCGATAACATCCTATGCGTGACAACATCCACTACGCGATAAAATCCATTACACAATGACATCCTTTGTGCGACAACATCTTATGTGCGACAACATCCCACTGCGCAGCGAAATTCACTGCACGATGAAATCCACTGCATGATGAAATCCACTACGTGACAGAATCCTTTGTGCGATGAAGTGCTCTGCGAAACGTGTATCAAGTTTTGCAGCGCACATTTGCAAATGGAAATGGAAATAATAAATGATAAGCTTGATGTTGAAATTGACCCTTGGATATGTTAGATTATGCCAGGCATAAAAACAATATGGGGTGCTAACAAGCATGACTTTGCAAATTGTTGACAAACCTCTAACCTTAGCTATGAAAATCATGGTGCTAACAACTGGCTCCAACGAGGATGCTATCCTCCCTGTGAGGTAGCAAAGAACAGTAGACCATATGCCTATCCATTGGGATGTTCCCGAACCATTAAAAACTTTGCCTTAACCTGTCACTTGTATCTGTTGAAAACCCAAACTGTATATGCTCTAAACTGAAATCTGAAACTAAGATGAAAATTAAAATTGCAGATTGCTAAAAGAAATGCTTGTAGTACCGAGATTTTTTGCACTCCTACCTACCCTAACTGCTGAAAAATACACCAATCAAGTGAAATCAAAATGCCAATGCAACCATGAAAGTGCTTTATCCACCGTTTGATTTCATTGCACATGCTTTCTCCAAATCTTGTTTACTGTTAATTCGTTCAAAAATTTATCTATAAATTCCAATCTCAAAAAATAAAAAACATTGGGTTTATCTACCGCCTCCAACAAAACTGCAAATGGATCCTCCAAAACATGCATAAAACAACAATCACGTTTCACCCCTTCCACTGCATCCTCATTTTCATGTAATTTAACATGTTGATTACCACAAAAGGTTGAAAAATATGTTGAGACTGTTGGAAATAACAATATTTTGAATCAAAAGACAATGCTCGCTAAAATGAAACCCCTAGTGGAAAGAAATCCACATCTAATACTGATGTTGATTTACCATCATATTTATTTCCAAGCTGGTAGTTGATTAGAGGCTGCAAATCTGAACTGAAACAACTTTCCATGTAATCAACAACATGGTCATTAAAAGTATGAGAAGGTTGTTGGTCCTCTTCACTGATAACAATTTTCTCATGTAAAACAATGTCACTGTGAATGCAATCAGACTTCACTGCTTCCTCTGTTATCTCATGACTTACTTTCAACAATTCAAAGGAAGAAAAACATAATGGAAGACAATTTTCATTTGGAAGTCCACTGCTTTCTTCATATTCAACATCATGCCTGTAGGATTTACGATTTGAAACATTATAAACATTTTGCTTCAACAATTCGAAAGACGCAAAACACAATGGAAAAGTTCTTTCATCTAATTCAAATATTTCTTCATTTTCTTCACTGTTGTCATATGCACATTTTTCAATTTCTTTGGATTGTTGAACATACTCATTTTCAGATTCATCTTTGACCAATAGCTACAATTTTGAACTGAAAATACCTCCTACATAAAAAGTAAGAGGGTCATCAAACACGTGAAAAGATTGCTGCAATTTCTTGTCAGTTTGTTCCAGTGAATTAGTGTGATTTGGCATCAACACACATTCTTTTCTTCAATGATGATCTTAGAATTTTCTTTCAACAATTTAAATGAAGAAAAACATAAAGGTAAAGAATTTCCTTCAGCTGATTCAATACTTTATTCTTTGTAACTGTGATATGTAGGTTGATTTCTCTCATTACATTGTTGAAAAGGAACATTTTCTGATAGAGAACCTGCAATTGGTTGTTCTAGGAAGTCAACATCATAATAATCATCATCTTCATCATATATAGGAAAATCAACAACATCTGCAATGTCATCTAACAAGGAAAAGATTGGAACATCAACATGCTCTTCAACAAGATGATTTCCAAATTCATCTTCTTGATTATCTACAAATGAATACATAAAACAATCAGTTTCTTGGTCACGATGACAAAGATCGGGATGTAAATCAACTTCTTCTTTATGCACAATCTCATGTTCTTCATCTTTCAACTTCTCATCCAAAATCTGTTTTTGTAGCTCCTTACATGCTTGAATATTGTCTTCCACTTCCTGAGCATTATTAAACATCTATTGCAAAGACATAGACTTCCTCTCCATCAGAAGAAAAGATAATTCTAATTGAAAGGTTGTTACATAACGGAGCATGGCAGGGACTTCAAGAGGTTGGAATTCTTTAGGAAGTTTATAATAAAGACTAGCAAGCCTCCTACCGAAATTTGATATGGTTTCATCTTTCATTCTTCTCATGGCATAAAACTCTAAAAGGAGTAGATTCCATGACTTTCTCTCACCCCAAAATCTACGGAAAACTTCCCTCAATTCATCTCATGAGCTAATCGAATGAGGATGCAAATGTTTGAACCATGCTTTGGCATCACCTTGTAAGGACTGAGAAAAGGCCCTTATAGACACATCATCATGTTCAATCTCAAAAAGATCTATAAAATGCTCAAAGATTTGAATATGTTTTTCAGCTGAATGTCCATCGAGCTCTCCATCAAACCTAGGAAGGTACTTATAATGTTTCAGAGGAAATTCATGAAGGATGGAAGACAATTTAAGAGGACTGTATATTTCTTGAATCTTGGAGGGTACATGATTAAGAACATAAGGTACAAGATCAACTTTGGTTTCATTAAGATCATAAGAATGATCATGAACATCATATGGTTCAGAGGAAGGATCTTGGTGAATATCGGCTATACAAGAAGGAGGTATACATACAGTTTGCAATGAAGGATATACAAGGGTAGATCTCTGGGATTCATTTGAATGCAATAAGTGAAGCAATATTCTTTTGAAAAACTCGGGAAAGGACAAGAAGATATTGATAAAACATAAAAGTACTTCTTAAACTAAACTTAACCTTGAGTACCTTATTTTTCCATACTTCTCTTCCATATCTCTGTCAACATGTCTCATTCTCCAGTGGAGTCTTTGAATTGCATTTGAAGCTTGATTGGAGTTTCCATGAAAAATTTAGCTCTGGATTCTTCTACCAGTGGAATCACCTTCAACTGATTTTCTGATGTGTGGAGTCGCCAGAGAAGAAATACAACCAATATGTGCCTAAGTGTCTGCTGCTCTCAGACCTTAGAACTGAAACGATCTCGTTTTTCCCAGGAAAAGTTTCATTCAATTCCATCCCCGGTAACGATGCCAAAATGTTATCACTCTGTAAATCTGTTCGGCTGATTAAACAAATGGCAAAGGTAATTTTTTCAACCAAGTTTGAGACCCGAAACTAGCCTTTTGGATTTGTAGAGGGCTCTCTCAAGAGGCATGGTCTCCACACAAGATATGGATTTGAAAGCAGTGGTTAGATTTAACACCTTTGATATAATGGGTTCTGGTTATATTGGCGCAAGAATGTAAAACTTAGGCTATGGAGTTGATTTGAGGAAATGACAGAGACAAATGATTCAATGATTGAACTTGAGAGGATAAGGCCAGGCGAGCAACAATATTCAGTGTAAAATCGAAATGTGTGGTGGGAGAAAAACACAGGAAGTAACTCGGAGCACCGCTGCGGGCGGATTCAGAGTTATCTTTTAGAAGAAAACATTTTGTCTAAGTGGCATGAACAAGGGGCGTTGCGCAACGAATCCACAGGTTTGAAAATTTGTTCCAAAATAGATAGAAAAAGATATGAATAAAGATGAAAGGAAGCACATATGCAAATAAAGAGGCACAATACATCCAATTGCTACAACTATAATCTTTCGTCAAGTTACAAGACCTTTGCATAAATTTCGGTCAAAAACTTAGATTACATACACTAGTTGTCGTCTACCAAATTTGCCAACCAATCCCTTTTACATGAAAATGATCCCCATATATAGAAAACTAATGTCACCCTTGGCTGTTAGGGTCGAGATACTCTCACCTGGAATCATGGATCTGGTTTATTTGAAAGAGAGCAATACCTTCAACGGATTTACTAAAAATAGGAAACCCAACTTTTCCAAATCATAATCGTAACCGAGATATTCTTTACAATTATAGATAATGATCAAAATTCAACCCTATGGTTGTGATAAGTAATCATTTTCACTGTTGGACACTCTGTCACCCCTACACAACAAGTTTGTTATGCAGCAGTAACCTACAACAAAAAACACAGCGGATTGCATAGCAAACTGGGAAAAAAGGCGTTAAATATGACATCATATCTCACTAATAAAAACTATTTTTAGAAACTGAGAGAGGTTTTTGTATGTATGATTTTTATAAAGAAAAACCTCTCTCGTTTTCTTGAAATTAATCTCCAGATGGCCGGAATATGTGTCACAAAAACATGTCTCAAACAGGAAATCATGAAAGATGAAAAATAGGGCTCAAATATTCATTCGAATCTCCCAATACGTGACACCTGTTGAAAATATGAGAGAGGTTTTTATTATTTAGTTTGTCCTCAACAAAAACCTTTCGAGTATTTTCAAAATTCCTCTCCAGTTGGTCAGAAAGTGATCTTTATGTTGACCACTTAACCAATCATTTGTGTAGTGTGACCTGTAGCATGTGCACAAGAAAATCCTCTGCGTGGAAACATCCTATGCACGGTAGCATCCCACTGTGCGAAAAAATCCACTGCATGAAATAATCCTATGTGCGACAGCATCCCACTGCGCGACGAAATCCACTACGCGATAACATCCTCTCCGCGACAACATCCACTGCGTGATGACATCCTCTCCGCGATAACATCCTATGTGCGAAAACACCCCACTGCGCGAAGAAATTCACTACACGATGAAATCCACTGCATGACGAAATCCACTGCGTGACAGAATCCTTTGGACGATGAAGTGCTCTACGCAGTGCGTATCAAATTTTGCAACGCACAATTGCAAATGGAAATGGAAATAATTAATGATAAGATTCATTTTGAAACTGACCCTTGGATATGTTAGATGATGCCAGGCATAAAAAAAACATGGGGTGCTAACAAGCATGACTTTGCAAATTGTTGACAAACCTCTAACCTTAGCTATGAAAATCATGGTGCTAATAGAAGCTAAAGAGATAAAATAGTCAATATTATCAGTGCATAAATAAAATGTACCTACCTTCTCTCATTTTTCTATCACAAGTGATCCTTTAGTGACCTTCCACATCTCATCTGTAAATATGGATATACAACCTTCACTTTCCAACTTCCCTGTTGAAATTAGATTTTTCCTTATATCTGGAACATGTCTTACCTCTTTCAACAACCACTAGTTTCCATTTCTTTTCTTTATTTTTACCTTTCCCATTCCAACAATTTTGCATGGTGGATCATCACCCAAATGAACATTGTTGGCACAGGGGAAAACCCAGGGTTCAACGCTTCAAAAATGCACCAACAAAACCCTAACTACTGGCCCTTTCGGCAACACCTGCGAAGCAGATGAAGTCTCGCCTGAGGTAGAGGCAAAGGGGGTTGCAGGACTTAGGTGTCTACAACCTAGATGGGACAAAAATATGTGATTACAACACTTAACATAGCACTTATCTAATCAGTATGCATTAATTCTTAACTCCCATTCACATTACAGATTAAACCCTAAATACAGAACAATGTAGTAATGAGAAAATCACACAATTCCGATTAGCACATAGCATTAACTCAAATCTAACATTCATTCACATCATAAAGCACTAAGCATTCATAAATCTATCTACCATACATCAAGAAAATTGCACAAAGAAAATAGATACATAAATAACATGGACAACATTGCACAAAGCACATCGATACAGGATATACGTGGTTCACCCCAGTGTGGGGCTACATCCACCAAATTCTTCTTCTTCTCTATTAGTCTCCTTTAATCTTATTACAGGCACCAAGCCACAGAGCCCACTCCACAAAGGACAATATATCTACGTGCACCTCGCCAGATCCTCCTTCCCCAAATTAGATTAGGGCACAACGCCTTACATAGTATGTGCACAAAGAACTTACAAAACACTTGCACTTAGCTCTGCAAGCCTTCACACATTTGTGCACAAAGACAACTAGCCATGCACTAAGCTGATCAGTGACTAGTAACTACTTCTTACATTACTTAGCTACTTATTTATACATTACAAAAAGGGCCTAGACATGGGTAAACCCATGGGCCGACATCCCATACCCGTTACATAAACCCTAAAATCTCAAAAATCCCGCAAAAATGTACGATATCCCATGATCTCCGCTTTGCCTAGGTGCTCTGTCTTCGACTAGCCTGTCGAAGTCCCAAATATGGTTTAAAATGACCAATTGTTCCTCAAAACTTGGTCTAGGGCCAACAATCCCCCAACACTCACCTGTGACTCATCTCGAGTCACTCAAATCTTGGCAACTCTGCTTCAGAGGCCTCAATCTTAGCTTGAGCTGCCTCGACTTGCTTCTTCGCTAGAGCCTCCTGCTCGACGAACTCCTGAAGTACTTGCTCGGTGACAAGCCCTTCCAGGCATTGTTCTACTGTCATGACCATCTGTTCCATCTGTGAGCCTTGTCCCTCGATCTCTTCGAAAAGTGTGTAGGCTTCGTCCTACACTGGATGGAGTCTATGTGTCACCTCCATAACTCTACTTTGGATGGAAGTAACCTGCTGCTAGACTATGTGCTACTCCTATGACCTCTTCATCTTCTCAACTACATTCAACAATTTCATTTTTGCTTGCACTATAAACGCTTGCTGCTTCACTTCACGGAGCTATGCTTCTAATCTCCTCAGCTCTGGATATTCTACAAGGCTCTCATAGGTATGCACACTTCGATCACTCAATTGTTTACATTCTAAGGCCAATGCCCTGATTCATTCTACTGCACTCCTGGAAGCTTCTTCCCTATGATCCCTCACTTCTTGTGGAGTGCTTAGAACTTCTTGAAGTTCTAACTCTGCTACTCTTTCCTGAAGCTTCTGAATGGTCTCAGCAAGCTTCCCCACTTGCATATCAATTGACTCTGGTTCCTCCTATGCCAAGGCCGACACAAAGCAAAGTTCTCTAGTTATTGCCTCTTTGACCGCAATCTGCTCTGCGAGAATTTGGTCTTTTTCTTCATGTATCTTTTCATTTTTCTGCTCGAACTCCGCCTGAATTTCACTTTTCTCCTTCTGCGCAACTTGAAGTTTCTCTAGGACCTCCTCCTTTTCTTTCTTTAAGGCCTTTGTGGCCTTCTCCTTTTCCTCTTGGGCTTTGACGAAGTCGAACCTCTATCACATCTTCTAACCTTCACAACTGGGTGGGCTCATCCCCCAATTCTACATTTTCTGCTAAGGATGGTGCAGTAGACACTATGCGGCTTGAGTGGATAGTGTGTTGGATGTCTTTGAGTTCCTTCTCTATTCGGTCATACATTGACTCCTACTTTTCTCCATGTTTCTGCAATATGTCTTCTGAAGTGTCTTATAAAACTGTGATGATGAGATCAATTTCATCTAGTGTGAGCACATTCTTCGAATGAGGCTTGTTGGCGCGAGCCTTCTTCCTTGCTGAAGGTTTCTTCGGGGAAACCTTCCTCTTCTTCGATGCTTTTGCTGTGGTGAGGGGATCCTTTGGTGGTGTAGCTTCACCTTTGTCCTGCTTTTCTCCTTCTTCCCCTCCTTCCTCTTGGTTCACTTCGTCTCCTCCTCCTCCTGCAAGTGAGTCGGGTGTAGTTTCCTCTGATTCTCTGTCCTTCTCATGACTTTCTATGTCTTGGACTTCATCCTTTTTCTTCTTTTTCTTTGCACTGCTTTGTCCATCATGTTTGACCCGGGTGACTAATGGGCTTTCAAAGATATTGGGGTTGGAGAGTTCTTCATCCTCCACTAGTACAAGGAATTCTACTGGCCATTCCTTAGTGATATCTTCCATGTCTTCCTCAGTCAACTTATAGTAAGACTGAAAATCCTCCTTACTTTCATCTCCATGTGTGGTGATGTAGATGAAGTGTCGGTCTGCGTGGAACTTCGCTAGCGGACTGTATTGATGGAGGGTATTCGATGTCATTTGGGGGAAGGATTCAATGGCGTGCTTCAGCTGTAGGTAATAAGTACGAAAGACAACATTTGACTTCCACTGCTTCACCATATCTCTCGTATACCATAAGGTGGTGAACCTCGCGGCCAATGGTTCTGATGGCTTGAATTCTGGGAATGTATCTCCCTTCGACATCTCCCAAGTGACAAATGCAATTAGAATGAACATCCAATTGAAGTGAAATTCGTAGCCTTGGTCCTGCGATTCATGACAGTCCTTCTCCAACTTGTTGACAAGGTAGCTCGCCCATTTCATATGCATCCCTTCAACACACTTCCCTGCGAGGTTGACTACGAACCCTGTGAACTGTGTCAGATAATGTTTTTGGATGATCTTGCCAACGATCAGATGAAAAGCAAGGCGCACTGGACCATCCTGGATGGAGGCTAACTTGTAGCCTCACTTCCCCTTCTCTACATCTCCATAGTCCTCCTTGATCCGTTGTGCCAGGGAGTGATCTGACGTCTTCCCTTGGTATAACTGGTGAGGGTGCGGTCCCTACATGCTCAATCCAGTGATTAGGTGGATCAACGTTGGATCCACAGTGATGCGCCTATCTAACCAAAGATAACCTCCATGGTATAACAATAGGAGGAGTTTAACGCAAGCGTTAACCTCCTAATGTTGGCCTAAGTGGGGGATATTCATTATGTTTAGGATCGTCGATCACACAATCTCCTTAATCCACGGTCGGGGAACTATATTGGTCTTCTTCCCAGTCGTCTTTGTTTTCACTGAAATTTCATCCGCATAGGGCGACAAGAACTCCACATCGTCAAAACAGAAAGAGTCATTCATGGCACAGGATTAATCCCACAACATTGCAAAAGGGTCAAAAAACTATTCAAATGACCAAAAATTTGAAAG
>JZKD02S1736694.1:68541-85197 GCA_000966675.3 Picea glauca | reverse complement strand
TATTGGTCCATTTGTCTCTATTTTTCATTTTCTCATATGCTTTTAGTTTTTAGTTGTTTTAGTTTAATTTTGGTTTATAGCTTTGTTGTTTCTCTTTCTAACCTTTTACCTTACATCTGTCATGCCTAGCAGATCCCAACTGGGCATGTAAGCACTCTTAATTTTCTCACCTAGTGACGAATTGGGTGCAAACAGTCTTCATCAGGTACCTATGTGGTGCGAGCTTCGCATAGTTATTTTGGTCTCCGAGGTTGAAATCGTTGATCTTGAGAGCTGGGATCAGTCCCAACTGGGGTCCAACTGTGTGTATCCCCTTTGAGAGGTATGCAGTGATGAGCGTGTACTCAAAGTCATGCGATACATTTTCATGACTAACCACACCATCTAGAGGTGGGATGTAGTCAGGCAAGACCGACGGGATTTGCTTCGCGTTAGCCAAATTGTCACGGTGCTTTCTTTTTTTCTCAGTCGCAGTTCGGCTAGATCGACGTGCACTCGAGGGGGATGCTTGCAATACACCCGTCGATGATGCATGTATTCCTGCAAACATGACTTTCTCAGCCATGAGGTTGATCAAGATCTCTTCTACAAGTTTTTCTAGCGTGTTATGCTTGCCCTAAATTCACACTTGTAATAAAATAACTCGGGTAGGTGAATGGAAACTCAAGGTAATCGAATCAATGGAGAGGTCTAGATAGTACAATGCGGTGTGAAATCACTTCTCTGTTAGCTCGGATATCCTGGTTTGCAAAAAGTGGTCCCGACGCAGCGTATGACGGGTTAAATAAGAAACGTCGTAATAGATTCCTCCAATGGGCAAGAATGTCTCAATCAATACGATTCCATTCATTATGGTGTGGTCTCAACGGTACAAGGGCAATCTTTCCGGAAATAATTGCATTTCTAGCTGTCCTGGAGCGTCATTCTAACGGTCAAGACGCCTCCAACGGTCATATAGCTTTGTCATGGCAAAGTTCCATTCTACGTGGTTCAAGTTCTACAAGCCTGTCTTCTGTGAAGTCTTTTTTGGAACTTCTTGCAGTCTTTCTAAGTTTACTTTCTTCTTACTGAGATTTCTGGCCTTCTTTCCTGTGATTTGAGTCTCTGGATTCCTCTTTCCATTATTATTATTTTCTTCCCTTATCATACTAACTTCTCATTTCTTAGGGTCTTACAAAGATTTCAAGAGTAATACCTCTTCTCTTACTATTTATGGGGTGGGTGCTCTTCTTACCTGTATGAACGAGTTCTTTAAACCTTATTGTGTTCTTCCAGCTTTGATAACTAGTTCTCTTGCCCTCTGTTGCTTTTAATTGTCCTCTTGTTATTCTATTAATCACGCTATTTTTCTGTCCCTGAGGTGTAGGACAGTCGGTGACAGAGTGTGTTGTTAAGCCACTCCGTGTTGTTAAAGTCACCGGTTTGAAACTTGCAGGGACAAAAAATCCAACCATGTTAAGGGTTGGTGTGGCTCAGGATGGGTGCGATCCCCGGGTGATTTTGACGGCTTAGATGCCCCTAAGTCGCAGTTTCTCAAGCCACAGGTTAATCATGTAACCAACAGGTCCCGCACAAATTAACAAAAAAAAAAATCACGCTATTTTTCTAGCCATGAAGTCCCTCAATTCTTTCTTTTTTTGTTTTGTAGCTTCTTCCTTTGTTTTCCTTCAGATCCGATCTTTCTCATTCTAGGTCTTTCATAGAAAAAGTGAAAAAGGAGCGTTGTTCTCAACAAACTTAATGACTTCAAATTCTTCTTCAGTCGATGCTCCATGAAAACTCATAGGTACATTAGTAACTCTTCCACATAAGGTTATCATCTTTCCTTTAAACAAGCCTATCCTTCCCAATGAAGGAATCATAGCAGGATTTCCCAATATTTCCCAAGTACTTTCTTGCATGATATTCACATGTGTTTCCTCATCCAAGACATAGTCTATGTCTAAGTCTCCTATTCTTGTTTCTATGCACGAATTTTCTTTTAACATCTCTGGTAAACTGATGCCTCTGCGATCATTCCATGTTTCTTTTAGCTGTAATAACATAGTCTCTGATTCTTTCTGGTTTTCTAACATATCCTTAGTCCCTTGACCTCCTTCATAGTTTTCTTGTCTCATGTTCATCTTTTCAACTTTGGAAATCATTCTAGGGAAATCCAAAACCTCATGACCAATAGCTTTACAACAAAGATAAATAGGACCTACACCTAGGCATTCCTTAGCAATATGTCCCGGTCTTCTTTAGTTATAACATAGTGTCAATCCTATCTTCCTTTTAAACGATCCCCAACCTCTCCTATACTGTGTGTTGGGATCCCAGTGATGGACCTGCAACCTGCAAAAATTCTTTCTAGGTTCCTGCATCCACTTATTAGTCCAAAAATTCTTTCTATGCATAGGACTAACATATCTTTCACTATTTCTATCAAATTTATTCAGATCAACTCTTTCTTCTACCTGTGCACTAGTTTTTAGACTAGTACAAAATCTATCAAAAATACCTAGACTCATACTTTCAAAGAAAAAATTTCCACTTATCTTACCTTTATCAGAGCACAAAGCTTTAAGATCTTGCCTCTTTTCTTCAGATCTGGTTCCTTTGTTAGCACAAAGTTTTGCAAGTAAAGTAGAATACTGCACACTATAGCAACAGATCTATGCACAAAGCTTTCTCTTTTCTTCAGTTCCTAGCAATCATAGTTTTAGGTCCCGACAACAGAACCTTTTTTTGGCACAGGGGCAGACCCAGGGTTCAATGCTTCAACAATGCACCAACAAAACCCTAACTACCGACCCTTTCGGCAACACCTGTGAAACAGATGAAGTCTTTCTCGAGGTAGAGGTAGGGGGGGTTGCAAGACTCATGTGTCTACAACCTAGCTGGGACAAAAATCTATGATTACAACACTTAACATATCACTTAGATAATCAATATGCATTAGTTCTTAACTCCCATTCACATCAGAGATTAAACCCTAAATACATAACAACACAGTAATGAGTAGATCAGACATTTCCAATCACTTAGCACATAGCATTAACTCGGATCTAACATTCATTCACATCATAAAGCACTAAGCATTCATAGATATATATACCATACATCAAGAAAAGTGCATTAAGAAAATAGATACATAAATAACATGAACAATATTGCACAAAGCACATTGACATAGCATATACATGGTTCACCCCAGTGTGGGGCTATGTCCACCAACTTCTTCTTCTTCTCTATTAGTCTCATTTAATCTTCTTACATGCACCAAGCCACAGATCCCACTCCACAAAGGATAGGATATCTGTGCGCACCTTGCCAGATCCTCCTTCTTTGAATTAGATCAGGGTACAACGCCTTAAACAGTCTATGCACACAACACTTACAAAACACTTGCACTTAGCTCTGCAAGCCTTTACACATTCGTGCACAAAGCCAACTAGCCATGCACTAAGTCGATCAATGACTAGTAACTACTTCTTACATCACTTAGCTACTTATTTATACATTACACAAAAGGGCCTAAACATGGGTAAACGCATGGGCTGGCATCCCATACCTGTTACATAAACCCTAAAACCCAAAAATCCCGCAAAAATGGGCGAGATCCCGCGATCTCCTCTTCGGCTGGGTGCTCCGTCTTTGACCATCCTATCGAAGTCCCAAAAATGGTCAAACACGACCAATGTTTCCTCAAAACTTGGTCGAGGGCCAACAAACATGTCCAAAATCACCTTGAACATAATCTAGAAAATGTTTCCTATGGGGTGTGGCATGAAATGAAGCCCTTGAATATACTACCCAAGACTCATAAATATTATCTGTTAGCACTCTGTAAATTCCGTTTGATTGAATAAACAAATGACAGAGGTAACCAATACAACCAGCTTTAGAGCTGAGGCACTAGCCTGCTCAACTTAGAGAGGGCTCTCTCGTGTCACTTGATATATCAATGGAAATTGGTGGCTAGATTTGGTTTGCTTAGGAGATTTTTAATAAGGTAGCTGGCAAAGAAGGGGGGAACACTATGGGCTATGGAGTCAAAATTTTGAAAGTGAACAGAAACAATGCACCAAGCTGATAGAACTCTCCAGAGAACAAAGGCTAAATGAGGTGATGAATCTGAGTTATTCTTGAAATAAAAAGATGTGTAGGAATATAAAGA
Source organism: Picea glauca (assembly GCA_000966675.3). Classification (NCBI taxonomy): domain Eukaryota; kingdom Viridiplantae; phylum Streptophyta; class Pinopsida; order Pinales; family Pinaceae; genus Picea; species Picea glauca. The sequence goes on along the minus strand of JZKD02S1736694.1, from coordinate 81,038 downwards.
AGACAAATAACTGCATCAGAGAATTGCTGAAATGAATTCTGAATAAGTTAAGAAGACAATAACATAGTTTAAATTGCTCAAGACAAGAGCGTCACTGGATGAATTCCGGGCCTTTAAACAATCCAATTTAAACAGAAGAAAATGTAAATGAAATGACAGGCTACAGGAACTACATACGATGAAAGGAAACAAAGCTCATATTACCACCCGTTAGAATTTTTTTATAGAGACTTCAAAATCTTTTGCATTTGTATTCAATTCAGATTCATAAAATTTACAAATATAGTTTGATACAACCAAAAGGTGCTCTTGCACTTCTGCCAACATTAACTAATTCAAGTCTCTTAGTACTTATACAATTTGATAAAAAATAACTGAAACTGAAATGTTTAAGTTTCTGTAACAGTTTCAGATGTCAGTTTCAGTATACGAAACGACTTACAATCATTATAAAAAATAAATGTTTCAACATCATGAATAGTCTCTCTGACCGCCCAGCTGCTTCCGCTACATCTGTTCTGCCTTATACTTCCATTGGATCTGCAAGATTGGTTATAGCTAAAGATCATCTATTGGTTCTGGGGACATGACATTTTGTCTTACCCAATCACACAAGTTCTTTCCATTGCGCATCAGAGGGGATCTCGTAATCCATCATTTCTTTAATCAAAATTTCCAGATTGATGCGCGTTGCTTAGGACATGACGGATACACTGACTTTCACTGTTTTGAACTTGTTCAGAATTTCTAAATTGGTAGCTAAATGTTCTACCAAGCTAGGGCCTTTCAGACTTTCTTCCATATCTTCAAACCTGGAATGGTCCATCCTGCATTGCATGAGAAGAGTGTGATAATCTTTCTGCTTGTATAATGATCCTTTATCATCCCAAAATGAGGGGAGGCCTTTAGAAAACAATTATTCAAAGGTGTATTTAAACTCCTGTATGATATGGTCCATTTGCATAGCTTTGTTCTGGACCGATCTGAGCAGGTTGTGTTTGGCGATGATTCTCTTGACTGAAATGATTAAAGTGGTCCTGTCTTTCACACCGATGGTCTAAATATTAGCAGTTGGTATAGAATTTAGTAAGTCAATGGCATTTTAGGCCCATTCCAAGGGCTTCTTCGCTAACACTTCATTTACAACAACACATTTGTTCCGATATGTAGCAACCATGTTGTCTTTGTCATTGGTAAAATTTAGATAACTTCTGAACTTAGAAACCTCCACAGTAATTGCGTCCCATATTACATGTTTGGCTCCCTGCAGTAGCATTTTTCCCTTCAACCTAGTTTTTAGTTGTTCACTCTTTCCTGCAGGTCTTGGTTCTCTCTGTGGAGTTGAGATGATTTCTCATCCTTCACCTTCATCTCTTGTTTCTACTTTTATAAGTTTTCTTTAAGACCCTCTATCTCACCTATTTTCAAACTTATCTGGGACATAGCTTGAACTAACCCCTCGGCACTTGATCCAACCTCTACATTAGCAGGCACGATAATTTCCATATCTGATTTTGTGGCCTACATTTGTGACCAGATTTCTTTCTCTTTCTCCAATTTCAACACTTTAGCCTTATAGTCTAGGGCCTCTTGTTTGAAGGTTTCTTTTTCCTACTCCAAAGCAGTTAACTCTGTTGTCTGTGGATGGTCTGTACGTGACATTTTCAATCTTTTCTTCAAACTTTGGATCATCTTGTCCTTTTCATCTAGAGAGGCTTTCACCCCCTGTGGGCCTTAAGACTCTAATCTCTTTACTTGCGTCATCCAAGATTTGTTGGACACCTTTTCTTGTTTCAGTTGTCCATCTAGCTTCAATACATGTGTTTTCAACCTTGCGACCTTTAGAGCTAAGTTTAGGTAATCAATGTACAACATATCACTGACATTTCTATGGAATTTTACTTTGTCAGGCACACCGATGTTCTCATAGTGTACCTTGAACTCGGATACCTTATCATTGTCGGCCACTGCAATGTTGAATGTCTTTTTCTCAAAATCTCTGACTGAGAGTAAGTGATATTTACGTTGAGATGTCCCTTATACTTTGAGCAGAAGCTCCTTTATCTCACTATTTTCCATTCTCCCTTTCACGACATACTGATGTAGCAAGTCTTACTTAGATTGATAAACTGTCCCATGAGTCTGGCCAAATACGTGTTTCCTGCTATTGAAAACCTTCATGTTGCCTTCATTTTGTGGATTGTTCTCAGGGTTGATTTCTTCGTTCTGGACTACAGTCTCTACCATCTCCATGCCCATCCTTTCTTTCTGGTCTTCCTCCTCCAAGTCAATAATTGGAGAGGGTGATATGACTCTTATCTTCTTGAGGGTGTCTTTAGGAGATTTGATAATCAACCTGAGTGAGGGGTTTTGTGCTGATATTTTCTGTAAAGTGAGCTCTGTCTGTTTTTCTTGATCCTGCAGCATGATGACCTCCATTTCTGTGAAGGTCTCTAGATTGGCCAATTTATATAGTTCTTCAATGTGCTCGTGTTCATAAGGGCCTTGTCGTCTTGCCAATCTCCTCTTTGGTAAAATCTGATGTGGATCATATCTTCTTCCTTGCAACTATGTGAACCCAAATTCATTGAGTTTGGATTGAACCTGAGGAAAACAAGACTTGCTCTTCATCGCAAAAGGACCTACCACGAACACGAATTTCAGATTAGAAGCCTTGTGAGCCTTGAGGAAATGCCTAGTCTCTGAGATGACCCTTTGTATTATAAATTCCAAAGAAAATATCCTGGGAGTCAGAAAAACTGGTAAAAGGTGAGGTCCTTCTTGGCATCCGTATACCCAAATCACGGTGGATTGAGTGAAAAACATCCAGTATCCCATTATATTCTTTGGACTCGGCTACAACGAACTCTTCATTTCTTCTAGGACTCTTGGTAGATCTGAACCAAAAATGAGACTATATATTCTGGACATGATCTTGTTGATGAAGATGAGCATGGTGATCTTTTTACACTCGGTTGAAATAAATGCAGCCTCAGGAAGCTCGGTGTTATTAGATCCCAGAAACATTCTCAACAAGTGAGAATAGTATCTGAAATGTCTTAACGAGTTGAAGTTAACCAGCTATTGATGTATGTTTTCTGCAATAAACTCATCAAAACTGACACGGACTGACTGCCCAGATAGGAAGAAAAACAACATGAACCCTAGCATAACCTCTACCACAAACTTGTCATTGTCTAAACTTAGAATCTGACTCAGTAGAGAACAATCCCACTAGACTTCGACGATCATGATGCTTATACTAACAGTCAAGGACATACTCTCTAAATAATGTTCAAGTTTGACTATGGTTTGTAGAAACGAGGTTTTTGCCTCGGGCCAACATTCTCTATAAATCGTAATCATTCTCTATTCCTCAAAGGGTTTTGACACTATAGGGGAGACGTCTGGTATATTTAGAGCACATCGGAGCGACGGACCATCTATTTTACAGAGGACTTCTGACCCTAATTTGTTTAAGATGACTCTTTCTTTCTGGGAATATCGCTCTGCACACCAACTCACAAATTCAGGGAATGGGAAAAATGTTTCTACGACATAAGGGGCGAAAGAGGCTCGAGCCGCTTCAAGAAAGGATATGTGGGATTCAAAATCATTCAACAAATTCATCTTAGACACAGAAACAGACGAGACTGTTGTCACTGTGTCGAAAATGTCAGAATCTTTGTCAATTAGGGCATCATCCTTGGAGGAAATATATGGTTCACTCACGGATAAAACAACAGGATTGGTAGTCATTGTGAAGAATACTTGATAATCGGTGAGAAAACTGGTCTGGTTCAGTTCTGAATTTCAAAATTTGAATAGAATCTTTGCACCAAATCTCCGAACGTTCGACTGCTTCGAATACCCATAGAATAATGCCCGTGGGTTCTTCCTTTTATAGGAATCTATTACCATCGGATCTTGGAGAAAAGAGGTTTTGGATGAACCACATTTAGCCCTGATGTGTCTTAGACGATGCCATGTATCCATGATTTAAACCAGGGTAGTTTTCTCGGTCTCCGCTCTATCAGCTAATCTTCATGCTACTTCAATCACTAAAAGACACATCGGCTGTCGATCCGGGTCGCTTCAAGATCTACGGTGCCCATATTGCCTGGAAACTCTATCATCGGAGGTTGAGAAAAGGTTTTTTTGGTCAGACAACCCTCCTCTTCGATGTACTTCCAAGGGCGCCACGCTTCCTATAAAAAACCGCGACGGTTTTCTCGACCCACCCTTGGCCGCTTAACTTTCATGCTAGTTATCTCTCTGATACATGTCACAGCCGTTGATCTAGGTCACGTTCGGGATCGATGATATGTCGATATTTAATCTTTATATATCTGTTATTTCATCCATACGCTGCTAGGTACAGTCGAGTCTTCCAAATTATTACAGCTCTATGGCGATTTAATCTCCCATAGATTTCTGAAACTCAGACACTATCTGGGAATTATATGGTGATAACATTGGCTCCAACTGGGGATGCTTTCCTCCCTACGAGGTAGCAAAGAACTATAGACTAAGTGCCTACTCATTGGGCTGTAATCTTATGTGTGTGATCTGAATCCTTTTATTTTATTTAAAAACTTTGACCCTACTTAGCACAACTCAGGGCCTTCACCCCGGGCTTCAACTATGCATTTTTTATCTCAATTTTCGTACTTACAGGAAAACCAAAATGCAAAGTGGTTATGTAAAATGAATGGTGAGTGATTATTAAATGACGTAATGCTTGAGAAACCTGCCATTCACAACCCCTCCTCCAGTGAGTTCTCCATTACTTTCCTCCAACAAATAGACATTATTCCCATGGTAAGCTGTAATTTTGAATGGGCCCAGCCACAGGTGGTTGAATTTTCCATGTTTTCCCTTGTTTTCGATCTTGGCATCCCATTTTAGTACCCAGTCTCTAGGTTTGAAGTCATCCTCTTTGGTACATTTGTCGAAATCTTCCTTGATCTTCTCTTGACGTAGTTGGGCATTGTTGAAATATTTTTCTCTAGTCTGTTGCACGCTGATGAGTTCATCTTCCCTTCTCTGACTAACATTCGTCTCTACTTATTTCTCCTGTAAAAACTTCATCACTGGAAATCTGAGTGTCATAGGAAAGATAGCTTCTATACCATAGATGATCTGGAAAGGAGATGTGGCAATAAACCTCTTTGGGGATATCCTCTCAGCCCACAAAGCATGAATGAGTTTCTTGTGCCATGCCTTTTTATTCTTCTGTAGCAATTTTTTTATGATTCTGACTAGGTTTTTGTTTGAAGACTCAACCAATCCATTTCCTTGAGGGTAGTATGACATAGAATGGCCAAGAGTGATATTATAATCACTGCAAAATTTATCAAATTTTTTAGACTTGAAGGCCATTGCATTGTCAGTTATAATCTTGACCGGGCATCTGAATTTGGAAAAAATATTTTCTTCTAGAAATCAAATGATAATGTCATTTGTAGCTTGTCTAGTAGGAATAACCTCAATCCATTTAGTAAAATAATTTGTGGCAGTCAGGATCCATTTGTGTTGAGTCAAATATTGTGGATGTATCTCTCCTACGAAATCCATGCCCCATTGCCTGAAAGGAGCTTCTACTGAAATAGGCTTCAACGACAGAGACTGTAAATTTCCTTTTCCATCGAAGATTTGGCATTCATAGCACTTTGACACTTCCTTATAAACATCGTGGAAAATACTAGGCCAATAAAAACTATCTCTTAAAATTTTGTGAACAATTGTCTTCCAATAATGATGACCTCCACAGTCTCCTTTATGGAATTCCCTGATGGTCCTCTCCACTTCCTCTTCTGTCAAACAAATCAGTAAATATCCTCCCGGGTCTTTCCAGTACAAAAATCCATTGACAATGTAGAATTTCACCGCCTTTAGTTTCAAGAACCTAGCCTTTCTTTTGCTATACTCAGGAGGGATTTGCATATTTTTTAGTACAAAGATAATGTCTGCATACCACACAGAGTTAATAAATTTCTGAGATATCCGTGGAGTTGTCCTTTCTTCCTCTGCTATATTTTCTGACATATCTATAGTGAATTTTATTCCCAAGAGTTCACAGTTTGTTTGCACCATTAGTCTAGCAAGTCCTTGCCCTTTGATCTATTTAGTGGGCTTGATGTCAAGATCATATTCTAATAGTAATGCAATCCATTTTCCCCTCTTTCCTTCAAGATCAGGTTGTGTTAAGATATCTTTTACTAAGCTGCTGGGGACATAAGCAGTAGTATGTGAATGCAGAATATACACCCTGAATTCTTTCAATGCTTTGACCAAAGCATATGCCTGCTTTTCCATGATGTCATATTTTAACAGAGAATCTCTCAAGGTCTTACTGTAGTATGCTATGGGCTTCTCAAAATCCTGGTCATCCTTCTGGAGTAATAACTCTGCAATTGTGTGTTCTAAAGCGAAAGAGAATAGTATGAAATATTTCTCAAAATTTGGGCCAGCCAGTACAGGAGCCTTCGTCAATGCTACTTTGATGTATTCAAAAGACTTTCTAGATTCAGGGATCCATTTGATTTCATTTCCCTTCCTTAACATGTTGGTAATATGTTTTATGATCTCTGCTAAATTTGGAATAAATCTTCTCAAGAAATTTACTTTACCTAGAAAGGATTGTACTTCCTTTTTTCTTTTGGGTATGCCAATCTTCAAGATTCCTTCAACCCTATTGGGGTCTACCTTTATTCCTTCCTTAGAAATGATATGCCCTAAGAGATTCCCTTCTTCCATGAAAAAAATTGACTTTTTTGGGTTCAGTGATATGCCAATTTTTTTGCATTTCTCGAACGCCCTTCTGAGATGTTTGATGTGCTCCTCATCTGTAGCAGAATACACAGTAATGTCATATAGGTATATAACAATGAATTTGTCCTTTTCCTTTGCAAAGGCTATGTCCATATCCCTTTGGAATGTTTCTCCATCATTCATAATCCCAAATGGCATTTTGGTGTACATGAATGTCCCCCAAGGTGTGGTGAATGTTGTCTTTTCTTGATCATCATGATGCACCATGATCTGGTTGTATCCCAAGAAACCATCCAACATTGACATCTTTTGAGAGCCCACTACCTTTTGTAGAATGTGGTCCATTTTGGGCAAAGGGTAGTTATCTTTAAGAGATACCTTATTCAGATTTCTGAAGTCTACACACAATCTGATCTCCCCACTCTTCTTTTTGACAGGCACTAAATTTGCTACCCATTTGGAGAATCTTAGGGACACTATGATTTTTGCTTCAAACAATTTATTTAATTCTTTCTCTATCAATGGTAACAATAGCGGGTTTATTCTCCTTAACTTTTGTTTAAATGGATTGTGATCTTCTTTTATCGGGATAACATGCTGGATTATACTAGTATCATAAACTTTCAACTCATCGTAGCTCTAGGCAAAAACATCAGGGAATTCCTTCATCAATTTTACATACCTTTCTTTGACTTCAGGGTTGAGCTTCTAGGAAAATTTAATGGTCTTCAGATCTTCTGGAGTCCCAATGTTACAGTCTTCCACGTCCCCTTCATCTACTTTGATCTTTGGACTTCTAGTGACATCATTGTTATCAAAAAATTTCTCTAATGGTACCAGGCCTTTGGGGATAATGTTGCTCTTTAGCTGCACAATATCTCTGCCACCAATTTAATTGTCAAAGTATCCTTCTTTGGTGAAAAAAATTTCACCTACTTCATCATCACAATGTTCATCATCAATGCTTAAATTCTCGAACTCGTTTTCCATCCCGAGGAAGCTTTCTATCTGTTTATTATCTTCAAAAACTTGCCAGAGTTTCATATTGTCTGGTATCGTCGTTTTGTACTTGAATTCGACCTTGTAGCTTTTTTAAGGGAAGATTGGGACTTTGAACACCGTTTTTGAAGTGGCCAGCGCATCCGTGACCTGATTTTGTTCCCGTGGAATTGTTGAAAGATTGCATTCTGAAAATTTCTCAAGGAGTTCTAATACCAGATTTATGTAAGCCCTCGATCTAGGGTGTCTGACCTGGTAGATGCCTTTGATTTGATTTATGATGAGTTTAGAATCTCCGAGTACAACAATCCTTTTGGCACCCATCTCTTCCAAAAATTTCAATCCCAATATTAACGCCTCGTACTCGGCCATATTATTTGTACATTCAAAAAGGAGTTTGTAAGAGAAAAATTTCACATCTCTCGTGGGATGATTTATCCACACGCCAACCCCAGATCCTTCGCTGCATGCAGCTCCATCAAAGTTCATTTTCCATATCTGATCCTCTGGGTCAGCCTGCTGTTCTGAAATTTCCTCCAACTGTTGCTCGGATATACCTTTATCTGCCATGACTATTTATGTTTCTTCTGCTCCTGAGCATATATCATTGAAGAAAATGGAAGACCCCAACTCAATTCTTACTGAGTATATAGGATGGTTGGTAGGTTGCAATTTTTTGTTGATCATATACTTTAGTAGAACTTCCCTATACAATCCTCTATCTTGACCAAAGACAAGAATAATGGCATATGACATGTCCATATGGAGGGTTCCTTTCAATTTTACAGCCCACTACTTGGACAACAACATGCCAAATTTCAGAGGGATATCATCAACCACTATGTCCATCACCATATTCTTCACTGGGATTTGTGCCAGAGAAACAACCATGTCCTTTATCATGCCAAGGTATTTCACCTTCCTTGAATCAAAAGAGAATAGATCCTTGTAGGGTCTTGTGACTTCAAGGCCCAGTTGGTCCATGACCTCTTTAGGCATCATATTGTGAGATGCTCCGAAGTCCAGCATAGCATTGTGTAAAGTCATGTCGTGGATTTTTAGGCTGACATAAAAAGGAGGATTTTCTTCACTTTCACCGCTTTCTTCTACTCTTGGCCCAAATAAGATGGCTGGGTGATCATCTTGTATGTTTAGGGTATCAGAGGTTTGTCCCATCTTAAGAATATTGATGATCTAACTCCTATATTCGCTATTTCTAATCAATTCATTAAAGGGTACCAAAATCTTGATCTTAGCCATCTCACTTTCGAAGTCAAAAGAGGACGAAGTTTTTTCTACCTCTTTAGTGACAATTTCTTTCCTCATCAATATTTTCTTCGGAGGTTCCTCTTTCTTCTTGCCCTTATCCATAGCCTCCTTTATAGCGGAGTCTTTCATAGGGGAATCTTTTTTGGGCTGACTAGAAGAGGGCACATTACTCTGAGCATCTTTGGTGGGGTTTGCCTTTGGGAGATTACCTTTCGGAGGATTTTGAGGCACCGTTTGATTCCAGAGATTGTATTGCCTTTGGAATTGCATGATGGCATTTTTCAATCCAGTCTCATAATCTTATTTTCATATTGATATCATTTCCTCCTCATCTTGCAAGAATATTTCATTGGCACCCATGAACTGGTCATGTTCTTCTTTGGTCAAAAACACCTTAGTTTCTTTATCATCACAACAGTTCACATTATCTTCAAAATATCCATCGTAATCTTCATCTATATAATTATTCTGAAAAGGGGGTCTTACTTGTTGTTCTCCCCAATTTCCTTGATTTGTTTGGTCTGCTTGAGTCACCTGATTACCCTAGTTCCTCTGCTCTCTTTGTATGATTTTTGGACTAGCGGGTCTCCTCAGATTTGTAGGTGGACCATCGGCATGTTCCCTAGGGTTGGGTTTTTTTCCCAATGCCATTTTTTCCATCATCCTTTCCATGTTTCTCATCATTGCTTCAAATCTTTCTTCTAACGTTTGTGATGTGGAAGTTTGTGCCTTATCCTGATTTTTGCCCATGTTTCTGCCAAAACTAGATTTCATTTTTCCTGAAGCGATAAGGTTTACTTCGACTTCAATGGCATCTATAATCATATCATCTAGTGTGGAAGATTTTCATTCCCTCAATAATAAAGCAAAATCACTTTCGAAGGAATAAACATATCTGAGATGAGGAAGCAACATATCTGAAGGGTTTTACTTCACCAGAAATCACATTATATACCTTCATGAATCTAGCCGAAAAAGCCTGCACTATTTCATCAAGCGACCTCTTCATATTGTTGTAGTGTGTCAACAACTGAAGGGGGTTTTTCTTATCCCCCCATATAGCAAGGAAGAGTGTGTCAAAAGATGCGAAATCTGCGATACTTCCTGGTGCAAGGGCTCTGAACCATTTTCTTACATCTCCTGCAAGGATTTGCGTAAACAACCTCATTTTTAAATCTGCATAATCCACCTCCTTTAAGTCTATGAAATCATCAAACCAGTCTAGGTGTTTCTCGGCTGATACGTTACCTTCAACATCATATAGATTAATCCTTAGGTTATACTCCTGGGGTAAGTCATGCAATAGAGCAGGTAGTATGAGAGGATAAAATATGTCTATCATAGTTGTTGTGAGGGGTCAGAGAGGCTATCGGTTTCAGACATGAGTCACTACAGGTTTGACGAAGGCGGATAGAATCGAATCTTGGAATCTTTTTTCTTCAAATAGGGTCTCGTCTAAACGGGATTTGGAACTGGTTCAATCCTTCTCTAGGTAAGGATGAATATTGGTCTAGACATAACACAGGGGTTACTGTCTTTTCTTTTCTTCTTCGGCCAAGCTTTTTAGGGCTAGAGACAGGGATTGGAGGCTCTGGGTCTGGATTTCTCCTGGTGTGGATTTTCTTAGGATCCAGGGTTTCTATCTCACACAGTGTAGTACAAGTGTTCTCTGAGTAAGGGAGTTTCCGGGGTAAAGATAATATTCAACCAATAAGGTTTTTGGTCCACAGTGACCCTGAGGGATCAAACTAAAGCTTTAAGTCGTTTTCGCAAGGAATTGTTTTTTTAATTTCGTCCTCGACAACAATGCCAAAATGTTAGCATTCTATAAATTATGTCCTGCTGAATAGAAAAACAACATAGGTAACTATTTCAACTAGCTTTAGAGCTGAGGCAGTAGCCTGCTCAAATCAGAGAGGGATCTCTCATTTCACTTGATATATCAATGGAAATCGGTGGCTAGATTTGGTTTGTTTAGGAGATTTTTAATAAGGTTGCTAGTAAAGAAGGGAGGAACACTATGGGATATGGAGTCAAAATTTTGAAAGTGAACATAAACAATGCACCAAGCTAATATAACTTTCTAGAGGAAAAAGGCTAAATGAGGCGACGAATATGAGTTATTCTTTAAATAAAAAGATGTGTAGGAAGATAAAGAAGACAAATCACTGCATCTGAGCATTGCTAAAATGAATTCTGAATAAGTTAAGAAGACAATAACATAGTTTAAATTGCTCAAGCCAAGAGAGTCACATGACAAATTATGGGCTTTTAAAATATCCAATTTAAATAGAAGAAAATGTAAATGAAATGATAGGCTACAAGAAATACATACGATGAAAGGAAACAAAGCTCATATTACCACCCGTTAGAATCTTTTTATAGAGACTTCAAAATATTTTGCATTTGTATTCAATTCAGATTAAAAAAATTTACAAATATAGTTTGATACAACCAAGAGGTGCTCTTTCACTTCTACCAATATTAACTAATTCAAGTCTCTTAGTACTTATACAATTTGATAAAAAATAACTGAAACTGAAACATTTAAGCTTATGTAATAGTTATGGATGTTAGTTTAGGTATACAAAATGACTTACAATCATTAGCAAAAAGAAACATTTCAACATCATGAATATTTTCTCTGACTGCCCAGCTGCTTCCGCTACATATGTTCTGCCTTATACTTCCATTGGATCTGCAATATTGGTGATAGCTGGAGATCATCTGTTGGTTCCAAGGATGTGGCATTTTGTCTTATCCAATCGCACAAGTTATTTCCATTGTGCATCAGAGGGGATCTCGCAATCCATCATTTCTTTAATCAAAATTTCCAGATCAATGCACGTTGCATAGGACATGACCAGTAAACTGACTTTCACTGTTTTGAACTTGTTCAGAATTTTGAAATCGGTAGCTAAATGTTCTACCAAGCTAGGGCCTTTCAGACTTTCTTCCATATATTCAAACTTGGAAAGGTCCATCCTGCATTGCATGAGAAGAGTGTGATAATATGCTTGCTTGTATAATGAGCCTTTACCGTCCTAGAATGAGGGGAGGCCTTTAGCAAACAATTGTTCAAAGGCGTCTTTAAACTCTAGTATGCTATGGTCCATTTGCATAGCTTTGTTGTAGACCGATTTGAGCAGGTTGTGTTTGGCAATGATTCTCCTGGCTGAAATGATTAAAGCGGTCCTGTCTTTCACACCGGTGGTTTGAAGATCAGCAGTTGGTATAGCATTTAGTAAGTCGATGGAATTTTGGGCCCATTTCGAGGGCTTCTTTGATAACACTTCATTTACAATAACGCATTTGTTTTGAGCTGTAGTAGCCATGTTGTCTGTTAAGAACCAAACATCAATATAGCATGGAAAAACCTCAGGAAAAGTACTCAACGCCTTGAAACAGAGATAATTTCAGATAATAAGCCTCTTCAAGGGGGCAACCTCCTTTTA
>JZKD02S1736694.1:51122-63320 GCA_000966675.3 Picea glauca | reverse complement strand
AGACTAGGAGGTATAATTACAACTAATGGCCTAAAGCCGACATAAATAAAATAACATTACTAATATAATATGCCCCAATTAAGGGGTAATGAGCCAACATTAGGGCTTAACATTGTCTTTGTCGTTGATAAAATTTAGATAACTTCTGAACTTAGCAACCTCCACAACAATTGCGTCCCATATTACATGTTTGGCTCCCTGCAGTAGCGTTTCGCCCTTCAACCTAGTTTTTAGCTTGTTCACATTTTCCTACAGGTCTTGGTTCTCTCTGTGGAGTTGAGCTAATTTCTCATCCTTCAGCTTCATATCTTGTTTCAACTTTTCTAAGTTTTCTTTAAGACCCTTGATCTCACCTATTTTCAAACTTATCTGGGACATAGCTTGAACTAACCCCTCGGCACTTGATCCAACCTCTACATTAGTAGGCACGATAATTTCCATATATGATTTTGTGGCCTGCATTTGTGACCAACTTTCTTTCTCTTTCTCCAATTTCAACACTTTAGCCTTATAGTCCAGGGCCTCTTGTTTGAAGGTTTCCTTTTCCTTCTCCAAAATAGTTAACTCTGCTTTGTGGATGGTCTGTAGGTGACATTTTCAATCTTTTCTTCAAACTTTGGATCATCTTGTCCTTTTCGTCCATAGAGGATTTCACCCCCTGTGGACCTTTAGACTCTAATCTCTTTACCTGCGTCATCCAAGCTTTGATGGACACCTTTTCTTGTTTCAGTTGTTCATCTAGCTTTAATAAATGTGTTGTCAACCTTGCAACCTTTAGAGATAAGTTTAGGTAATCAGCGTAAAACATATCACTAACATTTCTATGGAATTTTACTTTGTCAGGTGCGTCGATGTTCTCATAGTGTACCTTGAACTCAGATAGCTTATCATTGTCGGCCACTGCAATGTTGAATGTCTTTTTCTCGACATCTCTGACTGAGAGTAGGTGAGCTTTACGTTGAGATGTCCCTTCTACTTCGGGCAAAATCTCCTTGATCTCACTACTTGCCATACTCCCTTTCATGGAATACTGATGTAGCAAGTCTTCCTTAGATTGATAAACTGTCCCAGGAGCCTGGCCAGATACGTGTTTCCTACTGCTGAAAACCTTCATGCTGCCTTCGTTTTGTGGTTTGTTCTTAGGGTTGATTTCTTCGTTTTTTACCATAGTCTCTACCATATCCATGCTCGTCCTTTCTTTATGTTCTTCCTCCTCCAAGTCAATAATTGGAGAGGGTGATGTGACTCTCATCTTCTTGAGGGTGTCTTGTTGGCTACTATCCCCTAGGGCTTCTGAACTACTTCTCTTATTGAAGATGCTCATTTTAGGAGCTTTGATAATCAACTTGGGTGAGGGTTTTTGTGCTGAGCTTTTCTATAAAGTGAGCTCTGTCTGTTTTGCTTGATCATGCAGCATGATGACCTCCATTTCTGTGCAAGTCTCTAGATTGGCCAATTTATCTAGTTCTTCAATGTGCACATGTTCATAAGGGTCTTGTCTGCTTTCTAATATCCTCTTTGATATAATCTAATGTGGATCATATCTTCTTCCTTGCAACTGTGTGAACCCAAATTCATTGAGTTTGGATTGAACCTGAGGCAAACAAGACTTGCTCTTCACCACAAAAGGACCTACCACCAATGAGAATTTCAGATTAGAAGCCTTGTGAGCCTTAAGGAAATGCTCAGTCTCTGAGATGACCCATTGTCTTATAAATTCCAAAGAAAATATTCTAGGAGTCAGAAAAACTGGTAAAAGGTGAGGTCCTTCTTGGCATCCGTATACCCAAATCACGATGGACTGAGTGAAAAACTTCTAGTCTCCCATCATATTCTCTAGATTCGGCTGCAACAAACTCTTCATTTCTTCTAGGACTCTTGGAAAATCTGAACCAAAAATGAGACTGCATATTCTAGACATGATCTTGTTGATGAAGATGAGCATGGTGATCTTTTTACACTCGGTTGAAATAAATGCAGCCTCAGGAAGCTCGGCGTTATTAGATCCTAGAAACATTCTGAACAAGTGAGAATAGTATCTGAAATGTCTTAACGAGCTGAAGTTAACCAACTGTTGATGTATGTTTTCTACAATAAACTCATCAAAACTGACACGGACTGACTGCCCAGACAGGAAGAAAAACAAAAGGAACCCTAACATAACCTCTACCACAAACTTGTCATTGTCTAAACCTAGAATATGACTCAGCAGAGAACAAACCCACTGGACTTCGAAGATCATGAAAATTATATGGACGGTCAAGGATGAACTCTCTGAATAATGTTCAGGTTTGACTATGGTTTGTAGAAATGAGGTTTTTGCCTCAGGCAGACATTCTCTATAAATCATAATCATTCTCTGTTCCTCAAAGAGTTTTGACACTATAGGGGAGACGTATGGTATATTTAGAGCATGTCAGAGGGACGAACCATCTATTTTACAGAGGACTTATGACCCTAATTTGTTTAAGATGAATCTTTCTTTTTGGGAATATCACTTTGCACACCATCTCACAAATTCAGGGAATGGGAAAATTGTTTCTATGACATAAGGGGCAAAAGAGGCTAGAGTCGCTTCAAGAAAGGATATGTGGGATTCAACATCATTCAAAAAATTCATCTTAGACATAGAAATAGGTGAGACTTTTGTCACTGTGTCGAAAACGTTAAAATCTCTATCAATTAGGGCATCCTCCATGGAGGAAATATCTGGTTCACTCACGGATAAAACAATAGGATTGGTAGTCATTTTGAAGAATACCTAATAATCAACAAGAAATCTGGTCTGGTTCGGTTCTGAATTTCCAAATTTGAATAGAATCTTTGCGCCAAATCTCTGAACGTTCAACTGCTTTGAATACCCATAGAATAATGCCTGGGGGTTCTTCCTTTTATAGTCATCTATTATCATCGAAGCTTGGAGAAAAGAGGTTTTGGATGAACCACCTTTAGCCCCGATGTGTCTCAGAGGATGCCACGTATCCATGATTTAAACCAGGGTAGTTTTCTTGGGTCCCCCTCTGTCAGCTAATCTTCGTGCTACTTCAATCGTCGAAAGACACCTTGGCCATCGATCTGGGTCGCTTCAAGATCTACAGTCCCCGTCTTGCCTGGAAAATCTGTCATCGGAAGTTGAGAAAAGGTGTTTTCGGTCAGACAAACCTCCTCTCTGACATACTTCTAAGGGCACCACGCGTCCTATAAAAAACCGTGACGGCTTTTCCCGGCCCGCCCTCGGCTGCTTAACTTTCGTGCTAGTTATCTCTCTGATACATGTCCCAGTTGTTGATCCAGGCCACTTTTGGGATTGACAGTCTGTCGAGATTTACTCTTTATATATCCGTTATTTCGTCCATATTCTGCTAGGTACAATCGGGTCTTCCAAATTATCACATCTCTATGGAGATTTAATCTCCCATAGAGTTCTGAAACTCGAATGCTATATGGGAATTATATGGTGATAACATTATCTACAGAAAGAATCAAAGCATATTGTAACTCATCACATGTTACATTTGCTTCCTGAGTTTTCTCATGTTGTCCATCTCTTTGTTTCTTTGGATATTTGCAGTCTTTCTTTAGATGTCCTTTCTTCCCACAATTCCAACACTCTAGCTTCCCACAATTCCAACACGGTTCCCTAATCCCTTTCCTCTATCCTTTTGTTTTCCCCTATTCTCCATGTTTAATGCATTCCCTGATGTCTCAGCTGTGCTTTTCCATCACATTTTCTCGCTAAGGATAACACCAACAACATCATCAAATTTTAAAGTGTTTAAACCAAAGACATAGTTACTTACAACCATGACCAAGCCATTCCAACTTTCTGGCAATGAGCATAATATTAGAAGAGCCCTAACCTCATCATCAAAGTCCACTTTTACAAAACTTAGCTGATTAGTAACCGTATTAAATTCATTTAAATTATGTGCAACAAACCCACCTTATAACATCTTCATATTAAATAATATCTTCATTAAAATACCTTATTGGACACCGAGGGTTTTTCATACAGTTTATCCAATGAATCCATCAACTCCTTCGTTGTCTTTTCTTTTGAAATATTGAAATCCATCGAAGTTTCCAAGCCCAACCGTATCATTCCTAGTTCCTTTCTGTCAAGAACCTCCCATTCTTTTTCCTCCATGGTCTTCGACTTATTTGTTATTCCACCAAATGGTAGGAATAGATCCTTCTGATATAAATAATCTTCCATCTGCATATTCCATAACTGGTACTTTTGGTTGTTAAATTTCTCGACCCTAAAATTTCCATTTTCTGCCATTTCTCCCACTCGAACCAGGAACCCTCTTTTCCTGTGAGTTACCTTTCTCTCTGATACCAATTCTTAGAAAAATAGGATTGCGAAGCAATAAAATAAAAAAAAATGTGGAAATAAAACACAGAAGATACACAATACAATAGAGATAGAGATATACGTGGTTCACATAGTGTGGGCTACATCCACCAGAGAAATTGACATGTCCTTCCTTTTTATTATCCAACAAATGATGGGATACAACCTACAACACACCTATTGTAACTTCCTCTTCTTTGTCTCACAGTCTCCTCTCTTAGAATACAATATTCGCAATGATGCATATCCACAATACATTTCCCTCATAAAATAGGGTTTCCTTCTAGGGAAAAAAAATCCTAACATAACTTCTACCGTCACATCTACAACCTTATAATGAATAGTCCAGATTTACTATGAAATTACAATATACATTTACAAGGCAATTTTTCCTTCAGGGGATCGCTTCCCCCCATACCCCCCATCCAGGGGGATGAGCCCCCTTGACCTCGCAGGAGGGGAAATCCCCCTCTACAATCCCCCCATGTGGAGGGGTGTACAATATTCTGGGGTGTACAGTCTTCATGGGGTATAAACACGGCTGAAAACAAAGACCTATGAAACATGAAGATAATTAGGCTCTGCAACCAACATGTTGGACTCTATCTCCCTATACAAGAAAGGAAAAAGATCCCCAAGGTACTATGGAGCAGAGAAAGGGAAGATCTTTCTTATGGTGTGAAAGAGAAGAGTATCCCATGATCCATTGATGGATGGATAAGGGCTTGGATTGCTCAGTAGTGAGCAAATTGGCTATGTCATGAGAGAAATTAGGTTGGACTAAGTGAGATTCAAGTCCTATAAGAGTTTCCTTCACCATGATAATACCATGTCTTGGCTTGGAGTTGGAATCCATAGTTGATTCTGATGCTTGAGCAATGAATCACTCCATAACTAGTTTGATGGACTTGCACCCATTTACAAACAAGTGCTCATGCTTATTTAACTATTGAATTCTTTCTAATTACAATCTATTTATGAATAAATTTAAAATACACAATGTTATTTCAATTACATATTAATTCTATTATATTGTTGTTAGAATTTAAATTAAGAATAAAAATTGATTATTAGATCAAATAATTTCATATGAAATTCTATGATGACCGAAGGAGGTATCTAGTTATATCACATAAAGGCAACTAAAACCTTGCCATTTTACATATTTATATGTCATGTGGTGCATTTTTTACAAAACTTTAAGAGAAACCATGTGACCTATAAACCCTCTTATAGAATGCATTTTAGGAATTTGATTCGAAAAAGTAATTTCTTTGTAGGTATTTGATTTGAAAATATTACATTTCATGAGAAAAAGGTTAATTAGGACAATTCTTGAGCACAAAGTTTTCATGTATAACAAATTTTCAAAGCCTTATTGAAAGTATTTACCCCTAATGCTCAATAGGGTATTTTAACACCTTATTAGTCCCTACCCTTTGGGCTGTAGGGACTATAGTAGATGGTTTGGAATTATTCTATTAGTTGTACACTAAAACCAATGCAAAAAGAGCCATTTAAACCAAAGTTTTGAGTGCTTTATACAATTTTGCATATCATATTTGTTTTTTTATCCAAACTTTCCACTTTGAGATCTTATTTGGCCTCTTCCTGAGGCACAAGGAGGAGATATGCAAAGTATTTGGTTTGAAACTTAGGAAATGATTACTAAGTTAAGGCATACATGCTTTGAGGTGAACTAATGCTATCTCGAGTGATATAATTAGTTCGTTAACATGTAATGTTTTTGCTAGTCACTCGCCTTCTTCATTAAGGTTCCTCAGTCAGTTTACTTGCCAAGTTCTTGAGTAGCATTACATGTCACACCATGCAATATTCATGTCCATCAATAGAGACACGAGTCCCCATGAATAATGGGCTAATAAGTCCAAGAAAGGCCAAGCCCATTGCATCATGATGAATCTTCCCAAGCTCATTCCACCAACAAATCACCCTATCCATCGATCGCCCTAGATTTGCACATGGTGCCTCCAATGGAGTTTTCCTTCCCAACATAAATGAAACCTGTAAGTATGAGTCCCTTGGAGTATAGAAATATTCAGTTTTTAATTTCTCATTAATAGATACTAAAAATAACATTAAAAAAAACTTGGTTACGTGGAGTTGCAACAACTTGACTCATTTGCAGATACAAAATGGTGGGAGGTAACCAACAGGTATCCATCTGAACCTGATCAGAAGAAGGTGTGATTCGCAAAAAGAAGCAAATAAATGACCAATCAAATTCTGACGTACTAGTGGGTACCAAAGGAGATTTCTACAAACTGTAAGTATGAATCCCATGGAGTATAGTAATATACAATTTTTAATTTCTCATTAATAGATATTAAATTTAACATGAAAAAAAACCTAGATTGATTGGGAGGAAATTTTGTTCCATTCTCCATATGGTCTAGTTGGAGATCCTCCAACTCTTTCAGGCTGAGACATCACCTTTCCTAGTGCTAGTCGAATCCATCCCCTACGCTGGAGAAGGGCCATCTTCCAAGAAAGGTGCTTACCCAGATTCCCCAGATTCCATAGATTCCCCAATACAAACATTCCCCCATTCATTTTCCTGCATATCGCCCTCATTACCCATTCCCATTACCCAATCTCCCACACACCCACATCATGTTCAATACACAATAAGCTTTCAATCCTATTTTCGTTCAATCCACACTCCTTACATCCACATTTCCGAGTCCGAGAAACCAAGCTTGCTCTCTCTTAATTTTTTTCATTTCCACCTAGCGAGGGTTGGAGTAGGAATGTATCCCACCAAAAACTCAGGATGAAACTGTAGGAAGTCCTCCACTGAGCTGAGATCCAGATGGATCTTCATATACTCATATATTATGTCCTCTTGTGTCTTTTCCTTGAGTATGACTGCAAAAACAAAAGAGTGTGGCACCAACTTTGATTCCCAACTAGAAATATAATATAAACTGATTATGGGAAATCCCCTTCATCCCTGAACTAGTTTTACTAGTTTCAGAAAGCATATTGGTCACTGCGATTATGGTACCTTACACCATATTAGGTGTCCATCACGAGATCTCATTGTGTGATATGATATTTTTGGCTATGTTTGTAGGAAGGGATTTCAGGGGCATGCCACACTTCCAAAGAGAGACAAATGTAATATCCTAGATTCCCAAGAGTCGTGTATTCCGACCCACCTCACATTGTTAGCTAGATTTCGAGGACCACCAAGGATAAATTGGAAGAAAGGTTTCATGGAAGATTTATAAATTGAATGAGGAGGAACTCGTCGTTTTCTATGCTGAGATTGTGGCCTGTGGATTTTTAGAAGAATCTTCACTGAGTTTTGAGTATACTGATAATTTTAGACAAGTCAATGAAAATCAAGATGATTCGATGAATTAAAGCTCTATACAATATCTAGGGTTTACCCTAGCCGTTGTCTCCCTTTGAAAATTCTTTAAGAAGGTCCCGTGTTGAGTTGATCCACCGCCCGATCTAAAAATTTTGATGCACTTCCTGATCTGAAAATTTTGATGAAGGATTCAAGCTGTTGTCTAGAAGACCCTCGTGGGTTGGGACATTGCCTCTCTTGGTGTTGGTGGAATTCATCCCCTACTGATTTTATGGCAGGTTGCATAAGGCTTTACCTCCCTAGAACCTAACCTTGTTGCAAATCCACCCTTTGCATAGTATGGGCGCCTAAAGGACATCCTGAAAACTTTCTCTCCATTGAAGATTCGAACATGAGGCTAAGGTTAGATTCCTTGGTTTGCACTTATGAGCTAGTAAATTTTGATGGCACTTGGAGGAGAAACCTTCACAGGAGCAACATATGGAAACTAAATATGTATTCGGTGTACACGAGTACAATAATGGAATTTGTAAAATGACGCGTTGTTTTATATATTTTATTGTGCATGTATTGATTTATATAGTTTATATGTGCGACTAAGTGGAAAACTTGACAAGAGATTTGTCCACCCACTTCCACAACATAAAAGTGTTTCACTCGTCGCGCCTGTTGTATTTTAGAGGCAAAGTGATTTCTATGATCATGTTTCAACTTTAGTAGAATCTTACAAAGTTACTTTCAATCCAAATTCATGGGGACCCACATGAATCAAAACCTTTTGAAACCCCCAAAACCAAACTTTTCCTTCTCACATGCTCGTTTCAAAACATTTTTGGATCCACCGGAACCACTTCTTGCGCAGGAAACACAAGGCAACCATGAACATGACATAACCTTATTGGTGTATTAATATTCAGAAATGCTAGCAATTCTATACAATAATGTTGGTATCAAGTTTACCAGCGATGAAAATGAGAGATCAATCCTTTAACAATATAAATTAAAAGTGACGATGCTATGATCAAGCATTGTCTATAGTTGTGTAGATTCTATTATTGCAAATATAAACAACAAGATCCTCTACCTTCTCGACAGGGACTTGTTTCTCTGCAACTTGTCTTGTTTCGTCAAGTATTTACTCATGATGTTTTTGTATTTATTTACTAGATCCTTACGGGAAGTACTCAACTCCAATGACTGCCACTTTGTAACTTAATGGTTTTTAAGGAGATGGGATCGTTGAGGTGTGGGAAAACATTCTTGCAAAGCTTTGAAAGGAGATGGGGTCATTGAGGTGTGGGGAACAGTTTTTCAAAGCTTTGAAAGGCCTCATTCTAGATCAATCTTCCATCTTCTTGAAAACAACTAATGAAATGAATCAACCTTCCAATCTTTTTATAAAGTCTCTCTCTTTATAAAGTCTTAATGAGGATAACAATTTTTTATAATAAAAAATAAAAATAAAAATTATTCTTTGTATTTAATTGAATTTAATATAAATTATGACTTCATAGATAACCATCGAGTAAAGGGTAGAAATAAAGTATTTAACCCATGAAAATAATGTATATTAACAAAAAATAGTAATTAAGATAGTAATGGGTTGTCCAAGGTCATCAAAAGACACCCTATTTATTTATACGAATCTATAATACATAAGGTTATACTTTTCTCTTCCTTCCTAAGCAAAGGTGTAGCTTCCACCATAAGAGCTTGCCTCTCTCTTGTCTCACTTGGATTCATACATATTGGAATGAAAATAAAAGTCTTATTTAATGGATAACGAGGGAAATGAAATCTTGCTTAGTGTCCACTATCGCCTATCTAGGAAGTACTTTTGATAATGATATATCATTCAATAGGGACAAATATTTTTGGACCTTAAAATTCCTTTCATTTATATAAGGAATTTTAATCCTATAAAGATTGATTAACCCTATTTAGTAAATATGTAATAAGTTTAGCTATTATATTTGATTGAAAATCTTATTTGTTTTTTGGCTTGGACACAATTCTCTTTAATGACCTCTACTTCACTATGTTCATGACCATTCAATATCTAATATTCTTATTTAGAACTCAAAGGGTCCTCTAATTTAATGTTTTTAGATGATGATTCTCCTTATTCCAATTTTAGGAGATGTGTTAGTCTATAGGCCTAGACCTTATCAGGTCCATTAAATGACATTTACTTCATCGGGGTTGTGGCACTTCAATGCCTAATTGTTCTTGTTTTGAACTTAAAGGATCCTATGAATCGATGTTTCTAGAGGATGATTCTTATTATTCCAAATTTGAAAATATGATGTTCAAGGATTGAGTATTATTAGGGCCCTTCAATGACCCAACTTCTCTAGGTTCGTGGCACCTCAACACTTAATTCTTCCTCTTTGGAACTAAAGGGGTCCTATGGTTTGATGTTTCCAAATAACCTTATTCCAACTTCAATGGTGTGCTATGTTCTATGCCTATCTCTTACCATGGTCCTTCAATGACCTATACTTCTCTAGGGCCTTTTCACTTCAATGCCTAATTCTTCTCCGTTGAAACTCAAGAGTTTCTTTGAGTTGATGTTTCTACAAGATGATTCTTATTGTTCTAGCTTCAAAGATGTGTCATGTTCTAGGCTCAAATCTTCTCATGTTGTTATACCCCTAAATTGCACCACACATGCTTACCTGGCATCAGGCCAACTCATATCCCTTCTTTGCCAAAAAATACTGAACAACTCTTCTAAAAACTCCATTTTTAAAACTACACGCTAGCTGGCCCACTACAACCTGCGTGTATCTACAAAGTACACGCTAGCAGGCCCACTACAACCTGCGTGTACCTTCAAAATCACAAAAAAAAGGAAATTTGTTGATGGGAAAAAAATCTATGGGTTAGTTAACTGAAACTCCTGGCCATGCATGGTCGAGGGTTCGTCCAAAACCCTAGCTCCTTCTAGCCTATAAAAGAAGCGGTAGGTGTACCATTTAGAGGAGGAAAAAATATAGCGAAGAAACTCTGCCCATTTACGTAATCCATTGTCCCAACCCTTTAGCCTTTCCTCATGCCAAAGAAGATTTAACGCAAATAAGTTGGAGGACAGAAGAAGAGGATCCCAGGATCAGGTTCAAGGAGCGGTGGTCGGTCTCAACTTTGATTGTAAGTTGATTCATTTTTCAAATAAGAAAAGAATACTTTTTCCCATCCCAATGCATGAGTTATCTATGATTTGGTTAATTTATTCTTAATTTCTAACCCTTGAGTAGAGAAGTAGCATGCATGCATAGTTGTTTGTCTTGATTGCAGGTCATCTTTGGAAGGAGCAGCGTAAGCAAGTGGTCAAAGCGCAATAGAGGATCTACACCGAACGCCAGTAACGAGGTTAGTAGTCCCTTTCAATGCATGTACTGTGAAAGAGGGGTTTAAGTTTTGGGTGGTAGGTGTTATTGGATAAATTCGTAAGTGCAGACACAAACCGATCTCCCTAGATCCACCTAGATCTAGAACAAAGCAAGACAAAATATGACTCTTTCCCTAGATTCTAACCATTGAATTAAATAAGAGGCAAGAACAAGGAACATACCTTATTAACACTTCCTTTGGTCTTTGTTGCTCCCGCTTCGCTCCAATGCTTTCGTACAGTCAAGACCAAAACAGTACAAACCAAGTGGAGTAAAGACAACACAATTTATTCAACAGTGAATCTATGTATATGATCAAGGAGTTATACAATAAAGTGGAACTAACTTTATAGGAAATAATCATATTACTGTATCATATTAAATGTGAAAGAGAGATTACAACCATAGCCTTGATGTCGTAAGGTCCCTTCCAACTGTTCTTCGTTCCCCACACACTTTAACTTCAAGAATTCTGAGAGCATAGATCTAATGATATTCACAATCTATCTTGACAAAGCAAATCTCAAAGCCACTCCAACCAAGCTGATAATTCCAAACTAATCAAGAACAAGCTCAAGAACCAACAAAGCTAACGCAAGCTAACTTTCTCCATGAGGACTCCTCTCCTTTTATAAGTTGAATATGATAAGGTAAGGAGGTTAGGATGATCCCACCAAATCATGAAAACGAGTAAGATCCAAACCATTCGGATACCACCTCACCATAGAAGCTTCTCCTTCTAGAAGATTCGAGAAAATGCTCATTTTTCCCACGTGCAGGCATTCTCGCACCCTAGCTATAGAGCAACCTGCGAACACCTCGCACCCTAGCTATAGTGAAACTTGTGAGAATGGGTCATTCTCGCACCCTGCCTATATAACGACCTGCGAACTTCCTTTTTTATAAGGCTTTTACATAGGAAAATGCAACTTTTTTTCTCAGGAAAAGTCCTTCTCCTTTCTCTCTTTAGGAACTCAGGCCATTGACCCCTCTTAAGGAAACAGATAGGTTTACATCATTAACGATCATAGGGATGACGAAAATAATGTGTAACAGAGAGCCCCCCAAAGTATGAAGTTAGAACAGAGTGATAGCTGAAATACTTTGTC
>JZKD02S1736694.1:21612-31803 GCA_000966675.3 Picea glauca | reverse complement strand
ATTAGGTCTTCTTACATCCGCCTTATTCTATTTTATTGAAAGGTCTTATTAATATTGACCTTTATTACATCCAAATACATTGATCTACCTATGTGCAGGTTAGGACCTTAACACTTTTGTTTCCAGCTTTTTTCATTCGTTTTTGCTTTCGTCTTTACACATCATCAGTTTCACCCTCATACCCATTGACGTAAGAAAAAACCATAAAAGCAACGCTAATTTAAAATCTATTAGACTTTTTGTTTGTAGGGTTCACAAACTAGTTCAGGACTAGGGCCTTGGATTAGGTTGGAGAGGAACCTCTCCACGACCATTCAAAACCAAACATTAGAGTCTGCGATAGGGAGTGTCTAAGTCCAGTTTCATGGAAGTTATATGGGACCCCCCTCTAACACAAGGGATACACACGAGGTCATGTGCGGAAAGGTAGCGGAGATAACCTCTCCAAAGCCAAACCAATCGTAGTGGTGAACACATATCGAGGGCTTGTTTTGGGATTCCATCGTTTTCATTTGCCACGGGGCTTCATGGGTCTCGAATCCGTTCGAGGTCCTCAGTTGTCTTCCATACCATTTTCTCTCGATCCCCTTGACAGGTTTCGGGCTTGATACCTTGCTCATTGTGGTCTACCCGAATTTCGACTGTACCCGCCTGGTGACTGTTCGCGTGCTGGAAACCTAGTTGCCAATATTTTTAGGGACACACATGGGTGACTGTGGGGGTATACCACGGTACCTAGGACAAAAATCGGGCCATTCTTTGCAGAGTATACCTGGAGGGTGCTTCCGTATTCGAGTTTCACTTGCACCGATAAGTTGCTCTGGTGTTGGTTGTTGTAACTGTTCTTCCAAATAGTTTAGTGATTGCTTGTCTTATCTATTAGGGGCTTCTTTTTAGTGTGTGTTCCTTTTTGAACGTGTAGAGTACCTTAGTGTGTCTTGTATCTTCTCACACAGTGGAGGATCCTGAGCTCCGTCGGTCACGAAGGCTTCTAGGCCTGCCGTCACAAATACTAGAGCCACCCCCACCACCATTAAGGCGGAAGCTAGACCAACAAGGGTCTTTCGAAGTGACCGGGTTACAAACCTTTGTGCCTGAACAACTCCCGGAGGAATCAACTGCTAATCTTGGCTCAGTTGAAACCCTAACCATTGATATCTGGGCATCGTTTACTGCACCAATCCAATTTCACGAACGCCAGACAGTGCCTCACACAGCTATGGAAACAAACGTTGTTACTTCTTCTGGGAATCCTTCCATTCCCACAACAGCTGCTACTACAGGAGAATCATTTCCTAACTTACCATTGTCGGTCTGAGCAACCATGGTCTCGGCCGCAACTACGTCGCACAGTGGACCGAACCCATCTATGGCGGCAGCCACAACCCCCTTCACACCTAGTGTGACAGACCTTTCGTTCTCATACGGTATGCCTAGTTCAGGTACAAGTCCTGCACTCACTTACTCCACTTTACAGACTTTGGGTCTGGGGGCAGGGAGCTCCAATGCTCCCCTGCAAGGTCAACTTGGGGGCACTCTTGTCCCTTTTAATGCTTTTCCTTATGCAGGAGGTCATATCCCTCCTTCGTCCCCTTCGCTTGGTGGTCCACATCAGCAGTCCACCGGGGAGCCTGCACACACTAGTTTATTTGGAGCAGGGAGTCAAGGAACACCTGCGCATAGTATGTCGGTAGGTTCAACACCGTTTTTTTGGAACGAGACGTTTGGTAACAACACTTTCTCATCCACCTCTTTCCTGTCTAGGGGCAATCCCATTTTTGGACAGTCTACTTCGGCGCAGGGTACTATTCCTGCACCAGGGGCATATATAGCAGGACCATGGAACTCAGGACAAGGATCCATTCCCTCCTCTGGAATGTCGTTCTGGGGTAATTCTTTCCACAGTCAATGGAACCCTAGACAGACCACTATGCCTCTCGCATCAGGACCGAAATGGGGTAATCCTTCCCAAAGTCCTTCGAACACGATGCATTCCCAACACCCGATGTCCTTTATGGGAAATCAATCGATGATGTCTCCACAGATGCAAAATCCTTATGTTGGTCAGGGCCATGGTTTCTACCAGAATCCGAGCCAGCAGCCAAACTTTTCCTGGAAAGTTGGTGCCAGTCCAACTCTAGGACCCTTTTTCCCAGGTTATCAGCAGCAACCCAAACTACCATTCTTGGCGATGTTACACTTGCTAGATTTGACAAGGTTGTTAAATGATCCTATTTGTCACGATCTGCATTGGCCTCCTATGCCGACAAAGTTGCCTTCAAACATTCCAAAGTTCGAGGCCAAGCCTAACGAATATCCAGGTGATCATGTGACTACCTTCCATCTTTGGTGTTCATCTAACTCATTGAAAGATGACTCTGTATAGTTGCAATTGTTTCAATGCACTCTTATCGAGAGTGCCGCAAAATGGTACATCGAGCTCGATCGCTCCAGATACTCTTCTTTTGGTGAACTGGCGATGGCCTTCCTTAACCATTTCCAGTTACCTGTGAGATACGACGCTGGCACAAATTTTCTCGCCAATTTCAAACAGACAACAACAGACCATATCTCTGATCATATCCGAGAGTGGAGATGCCGGAAGAGTCTAATCAAAGTACCAATCCCACCAACATTCCTGCTTGAGTGGTTCCTTAAGTCTCTGGTCCCACAATTATCCAAAGACGTCGCGACTTCCAGAGTTTTCTTCGAAGAAGATGCCATCATGAGGGCTCAACAGTTTGAGCTCATCTATTCTCAGTCTGGTTTATTATACAACATCATGCCGGATGCACCACGATCAATACTGGATAAAACTAGACAGAGAGCTGGACCACATGTTGATGGTATTGTTGGTTCAGCAAAAACCAATCCCGCTGAGTAATTGACAAAACAATTGCAACAGTTATCTATACAACACTCAACGGCCAGCCAGACTACTACTTTGGCTTCTCCTCCTACCCAAACGTCGGAAGTACACTCCGTGCAGTCGACTAACCCAAAGACCACCCAACAGCCTGAAGGGAAGAAAAAACAATGAAAGAAGGGTAAGGGGGATAAAAAACCCATTGATAATGTTGGCGGGGACACCACGGAAAAATGGAAGGCGAGGTATCCATGCAACTTGTGTGTGGAAGACCACCCAACCCATCTTTGTCCTCGACTTGCAGAGGCCCAAAATTTTGTCACACAACAACAACAGGCAGCGTTGACTAATCCATTTCAACATGGGCAAAATCTAACTCAAGCCTCTGCAAGCATGGAAAGGGGCAGTCAAGGACCCCCTCCGTCTTCGAACAACCCCACAAACGTATATATGGTGAAAGGTGATTCTTTTCTATCAACTAGAGCACATGCCTATAGTCAACCAAGCACTTCTGAGAAGGGCAAAGAAGTCGAACTCCGATCTCTTCCTCTACAGATTGAGAAGACGTTGGGAGAAACAATGACACACATTCCAAAGGGTGAATTTGAAAAATATTCTCACAACCCAAACGCAAGGGCCACCTAGAATTAATCTGTGGTGGAGGATTTATCACAAACCCCTTGTGCGATGTCTGCTTTGGAGGTCCTCCAAAGTTGCCCTGCTCAGAGGAAAGTCGTGTTAACTTCTTTGGGCTCTACTGAGACTTGTAATCTGGTACCATCATGTTAGATACAACTGACTTAAAACCTCGTCTGCCTTATCATGTATCGTTTCAGATAGTAGTGGCTCATCCCACGAAAACTTTTACACGGAATATCTTCCGCACTGTGGTCGACGAGGGCGCCTTGACATGCGTTATGTCATTAGCATGTTGGAAGGCCATTGGCTAGCCCACTTTGTCTCCATCACCTACTCTCCTCACTACTTTCAACGGTTGTTCGTTCCAACCACATGGCATCATTCCTTCTTTCCCTGTGCAGTTACGAGGGAAGACCATGTGTGTCGAAGTAGAGGTAGTCGATGCCCCCCTCGACTATAATCTCGTGTTAGGATGGAGTTGGACTTATGCTATGCAAGTTGTGGTTGCTACAGTTTTCTGAGTCTTTTTGTTTCCACACGAGGGTCAGATAGTGACCATCGATCAATTGTCCTTCTCTAGACCTGACCTAGCTTTGGGGGCATCCACAGTCCCCATGATTGATAATCCTCAACTAGGTGTCATTGATGTAGGAGTTGGTTTGTGCCCGTCCTTGATGGGTACCTTCAATTACCCACCTCCTCACGATGACGTCAAATTTATATCTAATCACCATAAGGTTGAGATTTTTCAAGTTTCGTCGTTCTGCACGACTTACTTTGAGGATCCTTGGATTCTTCCTTCCCCATCGGCCACGATGGATGAGACAGGGAACTCAGGCATGTCCATGCCCTTGTAGTTCACTATATGTAGTTTACCGCCCTCATTACCCATTACCATTACCCAGTATCCCACATACCCACATCATGTTCAATACACAATAAGCTTTCAATCCTATTTTCCTTCAATCCACACTCCTTACATCCACATTTCCGAGGCCGGGAACCCAAGCTTGCTCTCTCTTAATTTTTTTCATTTCCACCTAGCGAGGGTTGGAGTAGGAATGTATCCCACCAAAAACTCAGGATGACACTATAGGAAGTCCTCCACTGAGCCGAGATCCAGATGGAGCTTCATATAATCATATATTATGTCCTCTTGTGTCTTTTCCTCGAGTATGATTTCAAAAACATAAGAGTGTGGTGCCAACTTTGATCCTCAATTGGAAATATAATATAAACTGATTATGGGAAATCCCCTTCATCCCTGAACTATTTTTACTGGTTTCAGAAAGCATACTGGTCACTGCGATTATGGTACCTTACACCATATTAGGTGTCCATCATGAGATCTCATTGTGCGATATGATATTTTTGGCTATGTTCGTAGGAACGGATTTAAAGGGCATGCCACACTTCCAAAGAGAGACAAATGTAATATCCTAGATTCCCAAGAGTCGTGTATTCCTACCCACCTCACATTGTTAGCTAGATTTCGAGGACAACCAAGGATAAATTGGAAGAAAGGTTTCATGGAAGATTTATAAATTGAATGAGGAGGAACTCGTCGTTTTCTATGATGAGATTGTGGCCTGTGGATTTTTAGAAGAAGCTTCACTGATTTTTGAGTATACCGATAATTTTAGACAAGTCAATGAAAATCAAGATGATTCGATGAATTAAAGCTCTATACAATAGCTAGGGTTTACCCTAGCCGCTGTCGCCCTTTGAAAATTCTTGAAGAAGGTCTCGTGTTGAGTCGATCCACTGCCTGATCTAAAAATTTTGATGCACTTCCTGATCTGAAAATTTTGATGAAGGATTCAAGATGTTGTCTAGAAGACCCTCGTGGGTTGGGACATCGCCTCTCTTGGTGTTGGTGGAATTCATCCCCTACTGATTTTATGGCAGGTTACATAAGGATTTACCTCCCTAGAACCTAACCTTGTTGCAAATCCACCCTTTGAACAGTATGGGTGCCTAAAGGACATCCTAAAAACTTGCTCTCCATTGAAGATTCGAACATGAGGCTAAGGTTAGATTCCTTGGTTTGCACTTATGAGCTAGTAAATTTTGATGGCACTTGGAGGAGAAACCTTCACAGGAGAAACATATGGAAACTAAATATGTATTCGGTGTACACGAGTACAATAACGACATTTGTAAAATGATGCATTGTTTTATATATTTTATTGTGCATGTATTGATTTATATAGTTTATATGTGCAACTAAGTGGAAAACTTGACAAGATATTTCTCCACCCATTACCACAACATAAAAGTGTTTCACTCATCGCACCTGTTGTATTTTAGAGGCAAATGGATGTCTATGATCATGTTTCAACTTTAGTAGAATCTTACAAAGTTACTTTCAATCCAAATTCATGGGGACCCACATGAATCAAAACCTTTTGAAACCCCCAAAACCAAACTTTTCCTTCTCACATGCTCGTTTCAGAACATTTTTGGATCCACCGGAACCACTTCTTGCGTAGGAAACACAAGGCAACCATGCAAATGACATAACCTTATTGGTGTATTAATATTCAGAAATGCTAGCAATTCTATACAATAATGTTGGTATCAAGTTTACCAGCCATGAAAATGAGAGATCAATCCTTTAACAATATAAATTAAAAGTGACGATGCTATGATCAGGCATTGTCTATTGTTGTGTAGATTCTCTTATTGCAAATATAAACAACAAGATCCTCTACCTTCTCGACAGGGACTTGTTGCTCTGCAACTTGTCTTTTTTCATCAAGTATTTACTCATGATGTTTTTGTAGTTCTTTACTAGATCCTCACGGGAAGTACTCAACTCCAATGACTGCCACTTTGTAACTTAATGGTTTTTAAGGTGATGGGATCGTTGAGGTGTGGGAAAACATTCTTGCAAAGATTTGAAAGGAGATGGGGTCATTGAGGTGTGGGGAACATTTTTTCAAAGCTTTGAAAGGCCTCATTCTAGATCAATCTTCCATCTTCTTAAAAACAACTAATGAAATGAATCAACCTTCCAATCTTTTTATAAAGTCTCTCTCTTTTTAAAGTCTTAATGAGGATAACAATTTTTTTATAATAAAAAAAAATAAAAAAAAATTATTCTTTGTATTTAATTTAATATAAATTACCACTTCATAGATAACCATCGAGTAAAGGGTAGAAATCAAGTATTTAACCCATGAAAATAATGTATATTAACAAAAAATAGTAATTAAGATAGTAATGGGTTGTCCAAGGTCATCAAAAGACACCCTATTTATTTATATGAATATATAATACATAAGGTTATACTTTTCTCTTCCTTCCTAAGCAAAGGTGTAACCTCCACCATAAGAGCTTGCCTCTCTCTTGTCTCACTTGGATTC
Source organism: Picea glauca (assembly GCA_000966675.3). Taxonomy (NCBI): domain Eukaryota; kingdom Viridiplantae; phylum Streptophyta; class Pinopsida; order Pinales; family Pinaceae; genus Picea; species Picea glauca. The sequence goes on along the minus strand of JZKD02S1736694.1, from coordinate 24,930 downwards.
ATACATATTGGAATGAAAAGAAAAGTCTTATTTAATGGATAAAGAGGGAATTGAAATATTTCTTAGTGTCCACTATCGCTTATCTAGGAAGTGCTTTTGATAATGATATATCATTCAATAGGGATAAATATTTTGGACCTTAAAATTCCTTTCATTTATATAAGGAATTTTAATCCTATAAATATTGATTAAACCTATTTAGTAAATATGTAATAAGTTTAGCTATTATATTTGATTGAAAATCTTATTTGTTTTTTTGGCTTGGACCCAATTCTCTTTAATGACCTCTACTTCACTATGTTCATGACCGTTCAATATCTAATATTCTTATTTAGAACTCAAGGGGTCCTCTAATTTAATGTTTTTAGATGATGATTCTCCTTATTCCAATTTTGGAAATGTGTTAGGCTATAGGCCTAGACCTTATCAGGTCCATTAAATGACATTTACGTCACTGGGGTTGTGGCACTTCAATGCCTAATTGTTCTTGTTTTGAACTTAAGGGGTCTTATGAATCGATGTTTCTAGAGGATGATTCTTATTATTCCAACTTTGAAAATATGATGTTCAAGGCTTGAGTATTATTAGAGCCCTTCAATGACCCAACTTCTCTAGGTTCGTGGCACCTCAACACTTAATTCTTCCTCTTTGGAACTAAAGGGGTCCTATGGTTTGATGTTTCCAAATAACTTTATTCCAACTTCAATGGTGTGCTATGTTCTAGGCCTATCCCTTACCATGGTCCTTCAATGACCTATACTTCTCTAGGGCCTTTTCAATTCAATGCCTAATTCTTCTTTGTTGAAACTCAAGAGTTTCTTTGAGTTGATGTTTCTACAAGATGATTCTTATTGTTCTAGCTTCAAAGATGTGTCATGTTCTAGGCTCAAATCTTCTCATGCTGTTATAACCCTAAATTGCACCACACATGCTTACCTGGCATCAGGCCAACTCATATCCCTTCTTTGCCAAAAACTACTGAACAACTCTTCTAAAAACTCCATTTTTAAAAGTACATGCTAGCTGGCCCACTACAACTCGCGTGTATCTACAAAGTACACACTAGTAGGCCCACTACAGCCTGCATGTACCTTCAGAATAAAAAAAAAGAGGAAAGTTGCCGACGGGACAAAAAGCTATGGGTCAGTTAACTGAAACTCCCGGCCATGCATGGCTGAGGGTTCGTCCAAAATCCTAGCTCCTTCTAGCCTATAAAAGAAGGGGTAGGGGTACCATTTAGAGGAGGAAAAAGTATAGCGAAGAAACTCTGCCCATTTACATAATCCATTGTCCCAACCCTTTAGCCTTTCCTCATGCCAAAGGAGATTTAACGCAAAGCAGTTGGAGGACAGAAGAAGAGGAGCCCAGGATCAGGTTCAAGGAGCAGTGGTCGGTCTCAACTTTGATTGTAAGTTGATTCATTTTTCAAATAATAAAAGAATACTTTTCCCATCCCAATGCATGAGTTATCTATGATTTGGTTAATTTATGCTTAATTTCTAACCCTTGAGTAGAGAAGTAGCATGCATGCGTAGTTGTTTGTCTTGATTTTAGGTCATCTTTGGAAGGAGCAGCGCAAGCAAGTGGTCAAAGCGCAATGGAGGATCTACACCGAATGTCATTAACGAGGTTAGTAGTCCCTTTCCATGTATGTACTATGAAAGAGGGGTTTAAGTTTTGGGTGGTAGGTTAAAAAGTAATTTCTTTACGGTCAAAATCTGCATGCAAGTTTGACCCTAGTTTGCTAGTCTGTAGGGTATTTTTCCCAACAACACATGCCCCTTTAATGAACTCTACTTCTCTATATTCATGTCACTTCAATGCCTAATTCTTCCTCTTTAGACCTCCAGAGGTCCTTTGATTTGATTTTTCCAAAGGATGGTTCTCCAACTTCAAATATGTGTTATGTTCTAAGCCTAAATCTTATCATATCCCCTAAATGATCTCTACTTCTATAGGGTTGTTTCACTTTAACGTCTATTTTTTTCCTATGGAACTAAAGGGATCCTTTGATTCAATGTTTCTAGAGAACGACTCTCCTTGTTCCAACCTCAAAGGTATGTTATTGAGTCCATACAAGGAGTTTTAACTGACCCTTCCAACTAATTACAGGGCATGAAAAATCGTTTGTATTCAATTCTCCATTTGAGATATAATTATTTTCAATCAGACCCCCACTCGAGCTATCTAAATGAATTTTCATTTTATGTTCTCAATCAACATTGTTACGTCATTTATAAATTAGAAATGATAGGAAAAACATGATCATCTAGTCAGTTTTGGATTAGACATTGGCATGACATATAATACCCACTTAGATCAATTAAGAACCCAAAGGGATCAAATCAATCTCTCAGGGTGAAAATTTCAAACCCTTTTAATTGTGTAAAAACTTGAGGAAATGTTTTCACTTCAAGGATTCGATCTCTCTCAACCCTCAATAGATATAAGGATAGTAGAATCCACCTCTTGGCACAATAAATGTAAGCATTTCATCCTTTAATTTTTTAACGGTAACAATTGGTTTTATATAAAAAAAAATTGTGGGAAGAAATCTTCAACATTCATCCATTTCAAAATGATGCCATATTGTGCCATCGTTAGCAAATTGGAAACCAAAAACACCAAACCTAAATAATTTCAAGTGTGTGCCCTCATAAACTGGTGTTAAAAAGTTTGACAAATAATCAATTGAAATAAAAAATAAGGTTCAATACAGGTAGCAACAATAGTATCCACCTAAGTTGTTAGGATACCATTAATTTTTCCAAGAGTGTCAAATGTGTTATTTATTTTTCAAGATAAATATTAGATTAAATATCTTATGGATAAATTTGATATTATCCTCAACCATTACATTCCTTTCGATAATTCCATCAAACAATTCCACCCTTTACAAAGTGCATACCCTACTTCATCAACCAAGGACACTCCCGGATTCAATTTGGGGAGGGGGGAGATACCATCTCATCAATAGTCGTTTCATGCTTATGATTCTAATTCTATATGCTTTCAAGAATCAACAAAGTCTCCAAAAGATGAGGTCATTGAATCATCCAAAAAAAATATCAAAAAGAAAAAATTTCAAAGAGGAAGAAAACATTGTTGTAGAGTGCTAGAACACTAAAATAATGTTGTAGTGTTGGATTGATAGAAACATTGAAGATAATGCTACATATTGATAGAAATGATGAAAACAATGTGGGAAGAATGTTGCAAAGTGATGGAAACAATGAAAACAATGTTGCAGAAAGTTGAAATCATTCTTGTGGAGTTTTGCAATGATCTGTAAAATATCGTGGATATTACATTGGAACA
>JZKD02S1736694.1:9528-21562 GCA_000966675.3 Picea glauca | reverse complement strand
TGAAAGCATCGATATAGATGAAAAATAATACAATAATCCAATCCAGGTCATACCTCCCCATTTAGGGAGGATTTTGGTCCCCAAAATATTTACTTAATGAGGTGAGGAAATTTTTCCTCTACCTTCTCCTTGGAGTACCACTTTTCATTTCCTGGAATTTTCCTTTCAACCCAACCTACCAAAGGTCACGTTGCCCATGTCTTGTAGTTGTAGAATGCTTCTGCAAAATTGTGTCCTCTGCCATGTCTTCCTGAGCATATGGTGCTAAATCCTCTATGGAAGGTAGTACCTTCTCCTCCTCCCGATCTAACATGGAGGGATCATAGAGTTTGAGATTCTTCTCATTCACTATTCAATAAATGCACATGTATGGGGGTAGAGTGAGTATGTAGGTGTTATCTCCCACCTTTTCGAATACCTCAAAAGGACCATACCATAGAGCCTCAATCTTCTTACCAGAACCCTATAGTATTTCCTTATTCAGTTGTAACCATACTCTATCTCCCACTCTAAATATTCTCTATGTTTTGTGTTGGTCATGTATGTCCTTGTACTTTTCCTATGACTTATTCAACGTCTCATGTACTTTCAAATGGATCTTCCTGATCTTCTCAACAATTGTTTTTTTCTTTTAATGCATCTCCTTTGAGGTCCTCCCTCACTCCTCCTTATTTCCCATATACAACATCTAAGGGTGAAAGTGGAAAATATACAAAGGAAGTTTCAAAAGGTGACTAATTTGGCCCCGCAGATATGAAAATACCTCCTTGAAGTCCTCATCCTTTATGTATGCCTCTTTGTATTCATCATGGGTAAAAGGATCCATCTGCATCAAAGTTCCCAAAGTTGTAATCTTGGATAAGGGTGGTCATGAAAGAAAGTCTACCAACTTTTTTGTGCTACCCTTCTTATAATTTATGACCAAATGAAATTGTTGTAAGAAACCCATCCATTTGTAATGCCTGGTTTGTGGTAACTTAATTTGGGCCTACAAATACTGGAGCGGTTGGTGATCTGTGTGGATGATGATCTCCTTTCCTATCAAATAATGCTTCCACTTTTTGAAATCTTGTACCAAAGCATAGAGATCCTTGTCATAGGTAGGGTAGTTGAGGAACACCCCATGAAATACTTCGGAATGATAGAAAAAAAACCTTCCTACATGCATCAAGACTTCTCCCATGGTATACTCACTTGCATATGTCTCCACTTTGAAGGGATTATGCAAGTTTGGTAGCGTGAACAATGGTTCCTGGTTGATCTTTCTTCTCAACTCATCAAAGTCCTTCTACAGATTCTTCCAACACTAGAAACTCTTATTGCTCATTTTTATTGCATGGGGTGATGTAAATACTACTAAAAACAAAGCTATGAACTTTTCTAATTACTATGATACCCCAAAAAATCTTCTAACTTATATGAAACTTATAATAACTAGCTATTTCATGATGGCCTTGATCATGACCATATGTATCTTGAGCTCGCCTCCATCGATCACATACCCCATATACACCAAAGACCACTGAGAAAATTCACATTTCTTGATATTGGCCAGCATTTGGTGCTTCTTTAGGGTCTCTAACACTTGCATAAGATGTGAGATGTGTTCCTCCTAGGTAGCACTATAAGCTAGTATATCATGCAAATAGACAATAACAAATGAATCTAGATAAGGGTGTAAAACATCATTCATTAGTCTCATAAATGTAGTTGGTGCATTGCATAAACCAAATGGCATAACCAACCACTCATAAACATGTTGCATTTTCTTGAAGGAAGTCTTCCAAGTATCTTCTTCTTTGAATCGTACTCCGTGATATCTTGATTTCAAATCCAACTTAGTGAAGTACTTGGCATGTTGCAGCTAGTCCAACATATCATCGATCCTAGGTAGAGGTACCTATTCTTCATTGTAATCTTGTTCAATTCCCTATAATTGATACACATTCTCCAAGTCCCATCCTTATTGGGAAATTTCAGACATGCATTTTGGAAAGAATATACATAAAAATACTAAGTGTAGAAGAAGTGCACAGAAGAAGAAGGAAGACTAGAGAGTGTGTAGTTGAGGCACATTTAGGAATAAAGTGCACATAAAGAGGAATAAAGAAGATAATAAAGAAGGAGAAGAAAGTGGGTGAAAATGAAGGATGACAACCCGATGTGATAAATATGGAAGGACACACAAAATAAGGAAGAACAACAACCAGAGTGAAAAAGAAGCATGTAGAAAGAAAAACAACTGAAATAAGCCTGAACAACAAGTTAACTTGAAGTTATAATGTATTTTAATAGGTTTTTGGGAAGAAAAAAGTAGGGTTTTAATCCCTAGAATTTATGTATAACTATGTAATGAATTGGGAGAATAGGGGTTCTCTTTTTTTGTTTTGCTAGGTTCTGTGTCTCTGGTACTGTTTGGTTTTGTTCTGCTGAGAAATACTAAGGAGATGATGCAGAGAAATAGAAAGGCTTGCACTACAAAGAGGCTAGGATAGGAAAAGAGAAAGAGAACAATGATGTATCAAATATCTTTGTAAGCGCAGTGCACAAGCCTGAGACAATTACCAAAAGCATAATAAAGAATCCAACCATTGTGGACGTAGCCTAGAGTTGGGTAAATTGCATTAAATACTGTGTTGAATGTATTTTTTGTGATTGTTCATGGAATCTGTATGGATGCATATTAGATTAGGTTTGTCTTATATGGAATCATTTCACAATAGTTATGACTACTACAGTAATGGGTTTATGTTATAATATGGAATATAATGGTAATATGAATATGAAGTTCACTAAGTAATAGAAGAATATCACTTGCAGGATAACATGCGTAGAACAAATAATTACGAATGAATAGAGTAATAACCTCTCATTCCTTCACTACTGCAAAAATTGGGTTCATGTAGTCCCAATAGATACCTCGTGTGAGACTTCGTCTACACATGCAGGTGATGTTGAAAGGGTCGATGCCTAGGCTCTTACAACCATGCACAATGCCAACAAATGGTTCCATTTCTAGGACCCAGATTCTTTGATTAAGGGAATGTTTTGGAGGCTGAATAAGAAGGAAATTACATAATGGTTAGAAAGGAAGGAACAATATTTTTCCCGAAAGAGAATAGAAACCCTCATATCAATAATGAACAATGGATGCAAAGGTATGTATACATAGAGTTTCATGAAATTTTCTTTGACGAATTTCCAATTATTCTAACGGAGTGGTTAGAAACATTAGTGGAGAATAATAGAATGTACCGAGATGCAATGTCGAGGAATTGGAATCCTAAGTTGGAAATACAGTTGAATTCCATAAGTAACAACACTTCTCGCACAATTAATTTCCGGTTGGATAGCATATTAAGAGGATATATTACATAGTTCGCAGTAGATTGAACCCAGTCATACGGTGTTGTAGAAATGGACTTCTTCAGGCATCCGAGAGGAAGGTTCATGAAATTGTTGGGTATGTGGATAAAGATGTTGTTGTGTGACAAGTGAGTGATGACAATGGAATATTATTGCTAAGGGGATTCACACACATAGGGAAACCAGGGGATGACAAGAGGATAGTCTGAGGACAAGAGACACTGAAGGAAGTGATGAAGAAGGAAGGGAGGGACTGAGGATGCAGAGAGACAAAGTAGGTATACCAGAGGAAGAAGAAGAGTTTGGGTAACTACGCAGAGGAAGGAGGTACAAGAGGTGAAATATTGGGGTTGAGAAAGGAGAGTCGCACATTGAGCCAGAAGGAAGAGCACCGTGTGAAATAATCCAAATCGTAGAGATAACACACATAAAAGGAGAGGAAGAGGAGTTCCAGTCTAGTCCTATAATAGAGGAGTCGTTAAGTCCTGCTCAGACCAGATCCTGCATTGAATCCACGACCCCATGTGCATCACTAAAATCAGAAACAACAGTTGAAGACTTATAAAAAACACTTATAGTTAGCAAGGGAGGACATAGTAGTAGAAATCAGAGAAATGGAAGTAGTGCGTAGAGTCAGAGTCAACCAACATCATCAAAACAAGGGACTACACAAAGAAACATGGAAGGGGTAGACAACACCCTCAGATTGCCTGAGTTCTAGGGAGTGGGTTCAGAGGACCCAAAACAACATATGTTTGTCTTTGAGACAATTTGGGCTACTAAGAACGTCCAAGATGAGGTTGTGAAGATTCTGCAGTTGGAAACAACATTTAGAGGCCGTGTTCTAGTCTAGTACATGAATATGCATAGTACCATTCCTACAGGATAAGACATGACATAGGAAAAGATAAGACAAGCATTTCTAAAGGAGTTTAAGCATCCAAAGTTGGAGTCACAGTACATTACATAACTGAAGGAGATTAAACAAGTGAAAAAGAATTCAATATGGGACTTCGATCAAAGGTTCAAGGACATGATGGGAAGGATGACTTTCTAGATCCTCGATCAAAAACCTCGGGAATGGTTTATAGAAAGACTTCTACCACACATTCGCAGGCCATTTATTCAACAACATGTTGTGTCGCATCCCGAGGCCCTAGAAATTGCAATGAAATTGGAATCATCCCCTATAGGAGATAGTGGAGGGATGGCATAGGTTTAGACATAGTTGAATGCATTAACAATTTAATTGGAATAACTTACAAAAAATAAGGAGAAACAAGAGCAAGTCTGGTGTACCAAGTGTAGCATTAACAACCATCACAAGGACAAATGCCCAAAATTCATGCAATATTTTTCAATTGGAGTGTAGAATCCATTACCAGGAGGGAGGTATTGCGAGCTATGTAAGAAATGGGTACATCATCGAGCTGAGTGACCATTACTGTAGAAGTATCAGAGTACACCAAGGAAATTGTTTTGCAATTTTTGCAAGTCGGTCGAACATGAAGAGAAAGAGTTTTTTGCATTCGATTTGATGAGGGAGCATACCTCATATATGTACAAGATTTAGGAGGAGAATGCAGTGACAAACAGAGTTGGTCAACGATATAATAATCAGAGAGGATTTACTCTAGGGAACGAAGGAAATTTTGGTATAGGTTGAGGCAGAGAAAAATTTGGAAGAGGAGGAAGAGGACCGATAATATGCTATAATTTCAATCAACTGGGGCACTTAGCCCGCGACTTCCTGAATCTGTGTACAACATGCACATACTGTCGAGAACTAGACCATGTGACATAATATTTTCCTCAAATAATTGTGAAATGGTAGGCCAGAGGGAACTAGAACCAGAATCCAAATCAGAATGTGCAGAAAATATCAACCGAAGAATGAAATGAAGGGTCGAGAATAAAAGTTGTTGTGTGTGGAGGAGATACAACATGAATTGATATTACTAATGGAGGGAAGAAGGTTGAGAAATGGGTAAGGACTTTAGCAGGACCCATGCCAAACTTTGATCCTCAGCAAGAAAAGGAGACAAATTAGAGTGAAAGGAAAGAGGTACTTGGACAAGATTGGGGAGCATCAACATCATTTGCACCTCATGTCAGAGATCGTGTTGTACCATAGAAACCAAATGGGAAGGTAAGCATGCTAAAATAATTTTTGAGAAGTTTCCTAACACTAATGAAAGATGAAACTGCACTGAAAACACTATATGAGATGATTGATCATTGTACACAAGAAAGAGAAACTTTCACCGTACAAAGGGTGGTGAATCATGTACTACGTGGAAAGAGGACCAACAAAGAATTTTGATTCAATGCACATATTGGGGAATACGGTGTGGATAGTGTTATCCTGTACTTGGGGTCTAATGTGAATGTATTTCCTAAATAGACCTGAGAGATGATGGGAAAACCCAAGCTAGTATGGTATCATGTTCAGTTAAGGGTCGTGAATCAACAAAAAATAATATCGATTGGTTGATTGACATGAGTACTTGTGAACATGGATGGGGTGCTCAGTGTGGTAGACTTTGAGATTATTGAGATCGTGGATGACAATTAACCATATCCAACATTGATGGGACTGGAATGGGCGTTTGATAATTAGGAAATCATAAACCTGAAGAGGAGGGAAATGATATTTGAAGTCATAGATTTGAAAGTTACTGCACCGTTGGACCCAACAAAAGGAAAGAGATACATAGAGTCAACAAGAGGAAATGACATTGAATTTTTTTATAACATGACTGTACGGATGGATGATTATGTAAACCCTACTACAGATGGTGCGTTAAGTTGGAGAAGTATACTTTCATGTGCATCAAACTTAGAGGAAATTCTAGAGAATTGGAAATAGAGGATGCATGAAGTCTCAACTAGATGATGTGCACACATGACCTGATCCTTGTGTTGGATTGGAACATAGAAATGTGATCCACCCAGGTATGATGGATTGAATGATATAAGTTTTTTTATAAATGAATTTAAGTTGCAAGTACCCAAACAACAAAGGTTGTTGGCACTAGATTTTTTCCTGAAAGGAACTCCAACCAAATGGTGGGATGCACACAGAGAGGGAATGAAAGATTGGTGACAATGTAGAATACTAATGCAAGTAAGGTTTGGTATTGAGGTAGAAGATATTACGCATAAGTATATAGTAAATAGTGATCCAACGGGTCATGTTGAGCAATGAAATACCTTATGGAGTTCAGTACTAGAGACAGAATGGGAACACAAATTTATACACACATTGGACATAATTACGAAGAACTGGTATTTGGAATTGGAAATGCGCAGAGAGACATCAAGATGGGACGAGTTGGTCTGGAAGTTCAAAACCATATTTACATTTGAACATGAATCCCCATCGATAGATGCAACACTACAAGCTATTCGAACTAATATCTTCTCAGAAGAAGGGTCGATGGAGGTAGTATCACTATGTAGTGCATGTAGAGCTAAGATGATTGTCCATGAGTTATTGGAGTGATAAAATATTGCTAAGGAAGAAAAGGATGAAAAAGATCATAGGAATGTACAGGTACCTAAAACATAAGGAGAACGATCAGTAGGAGGGCAAGATATTGTGTCTCTTACATACACACATCCCATAAAAATGGGGAAGGTAAAAATTGGAATGAAAAAGAATCCCAAGTTTATGTAGATAGGAGATTACTAGAGTGATGAGATAGTAGAGAAGATTGCAGACTTATTGCAAGAATATCAGAACCTATTCCCAACCACATTTTCAAAGATGAATGGGATAGTTAGGGACTTAGGAGAGATGAAGGTTCCCTTGAAACTAGGTGTTAAGCCAGTGCTACAGATACCTTACAGGTCAAACTTGAAGTACAGAGAGAAGGTGAAAGTTGAAATAGACAGGATGTTGGATGCAGGAATCATTGAACCAATGGAGGAATCATAGTGGATTAGTCTAATGGTAGTGCAAGACAAGAAGACAAGAGGAATCATGATTTGTGTGGATCTAAGGAAGTTGAATGATGCATGTTTACATGACCCATTTCCAACACCATTCACAGATGAGGTACTGGAGAACATAGGAGGGCAAGAGAATTACTCATTCATATATGGATTCTCGAGGTACCATCATATAAAAATAGTGTAGGAATATCGGTACACGACTACTTTCATGACATAGTGGGGAATTTATCAGTATAATGTAATGCCCTTTGGACTAAAGAATGCCCCTGCAGTGTTTTCCATAGTTGTGGTTGCAGCGTTAAAGGAATTTATTCATAAGTTCCTTGAAGTATACTTAGATGATTGGACTGTGTTCAGTCTATTGAAGGATCACATAGAAGTACTCAGGATAATTTTGGATAGGTGTAGACAATGTCATATTTCGTTAAAATTGAAGAAGTGTATTTTTTGTGCACCATTTGGAATTTTGTTGGGCCATGTAGTCTGAAAGTAGGGAATACAGTGGATTTGGACAATATTGCAGCAATTCTATATTTAGAAACACCTACATCAGTCAGACAACTAAGGGAAACTATAGGTCACACAGGATATTACAAGAAGTTTATCAAAGGATAACTGCATTGATTTTTATCTTTCCAGATTGAAACAAGGAGTTCCATGTTCATGTAGATGCATCATACATAGCATTGGACGCAATACTATCTCAACCAGGGGAGGGGGACATAGATCACCCAATTACGTTTTCAAGTAGGAAGCTGCCTATAGCTTATAAAATAATTACATCACTACAAAACGAGAAGGATTGGTAATGGTATATGCACTACAAAATTTTAGACATTATTTATTTGGGTATCACTTTAATATGTACACATACCATTCTGCATTAAAATACTTAGTGAACAATAAAGTTTTGGGGGGGGAGAATATGCAGATGGATATTTTTGTTCCGGGAGTATGATTTTGAGGTTGTGGTGAAACCCGGGAAGTTGAATGCATGACCAGATCATCTATCACGCATATTTCCAGGAGAAGATGCAGACAATTTAGATGAAAAATTACCATATGCATAGTTATTTGCAGTTAAAATGGTGGATGATTACTTCTCAGACATCATGCAGTTTCTAAGTACAAGAATAACTCCATCAGATATGACAGTGGCATAGAAGAAATAACCAGTAGTTAAAGCAGTGGATTATTATTTGATTGCATGGAATTTGTATAAGTTGGGAGTAGACAAAATGTTAAAATGATGTGTGTTGGAACATGAATGATAGATGATACTCGCAGAAGCACACAAAGGGATTGTAGGATGACATTATGCAAGGAAAGCGACTACACAAAATATTTTATGTGCAGGGCTCTGGTGGCCTACACTTCACAAAGAAGTTAAGGAATATTTTCATTCATGAGATGTATGTCAAAGAGTGCGAAAACTATCCAGGAGGGATGAAATGTCTTTACACCCTTAGGTGAAATTGAAAGTATTCGATAAATGGGACATAGACTTTGTGGGCCAATCAAAACACAAGAAAGAAGATCAAGGGTAAGGTACATAATCACTGTGACAGAGTACTTAACAAGATGGGTAGAAGAAACACCAGTTCTAGATTTCACCGTAGAGACTGTTGCAAGGTTTTTGTTTGAGAATGTAGTCACACGGTTTGGGTGTCTGTGCATATTACTCAGTGATCAAGGAACCCACTTTCTGAATAAAAAAAATTGCAACATTGACTGAGGAGTTTCAAATTCATCATCATAAGAGTACCTCATATCATCCTCGGGCCAATGGGACAATGGAATATTTCAATAAAATCTTGGAGAATGCTTTGGAAAATATTTGCAACATAGGGAGAGTTGATCAGGAATTAAGATTTCTTGCATTGTTATGGGATTACATGACTATAAGTAAAAATTTGACAGGGAAGACACCTTTTAGGTTTGTCTATGGGAAAGAAGCAGTGATGCCAATGGATTTTATTCTACCTATCATGTGCATTGCAATGATAATTGATCTTTCGAATTTTGGTGCAGTAGAGGAGAGACTATCGTAGTTAGTACAACTTAAGGAATATCGATTTTTCGCAGGTCTCCATTAGCAAGTTCAGAAGGTAAGAGAGAAGGCCTGGCATGATAGACACATTAAACATAAAAAAATTCCAAGTGGGAGACTTAGTATTACTCTATGACAGTAAGTTTATGCAGCATCCAGGGAAGTTTTGAATGCATTGACTAGGATCCTATGTGATTCAACATGTGACAGAGACAAGTGTTGCACAGTTGGAAACCCTAAATGGAGAATTCCTTGGATGAATGGTGAATGGGAGTCAACTAAAACTCTATAGAGATGGGCGACAGTGTGCCTAGTAATCTGGGTTGCATCAAACTACATGTATCATAATAATTGTACTATAGTATGCGGGAAAAATACAGAAAAACAAATAAAAAGTAGAAAAAAGGAAGAAAATCCAATAAAAAGTCGATATAGAAAAAAAAAATATTATAGAGTACATGCATAGGAGATTGCACAGAAGGAAATATTGTCGTGCATTAGGATAGAGCTGTGTCAATTAAGAAAATAAAACATGGAACAAAAAGACTGTGAAGCAAACAAAGGCAAAAGATAGAATAATTGTGCATTTTGGCAATGACAAGACTGATAGAAGTATTAAAGCAAGAAAATGATGGACACAAAGGAGGAATGACATGTCATAAAGATGTCGTATATTATTAAATGGGAAAATTCATTGGAAATCATGACAGATTGGAAACATGAGGAAAAAATCACACAATGGATTTGGTAATAATGTTGCATTTATTTAACTATTCATCAACCATGTTGGCAGATTGGAAAAGTTATTTAAGGTGTGAAGGGATGTGCACAGTTGGAAAGGAGGCACACAAACAATGGAGGGTTGCTAAGCAAGAATCATTGTTACTAAGATTTGCATGCAATTGAGAACCAAAGAAAACCAAAGTGACTCTGGGTCGAACTACAGTTGTACCAACACACACATAGAGAAAGTAAAGCCACTTGTCACACAAGACAATGACACCACCAAAAGTTGGAGCACCATAAACAGTGACATGAAAGTAATCAAAACGAACAACAGTCACACCAGAGGTTGAGAAAATATGTGGAGCTTCGACTTTGACTTCACAAGAAATATTCCACAAATATTATATTCCCTAGAGGAAATACAATGCGCCTCAATTCAAAGTACCAGAATATGGGAAATAGCCAATGGAAACATCACCATTCCCACTGGGTGTAAGTATAGAAGGAGACATGCTTGGAAAGGTTGTCTCCCTCAAGTTTGTGGATCACGATATCATAGACGAGCAGAAGTTTCTCGAGCTAGCCAGGGAAAATTACTTGTGCACTAAGAGCATACCGGTCACAAGAGAGATAGTGTTGGAAACATGACTAGATAAGTGAGGAATATTGAACCTAATGGAGGTTCCACTCTTTGGACGCAGCTTGGAAATTAATTCTTTCATTCAGTTACTGCTCAACTACATCTATTGAGGGACATTGTGGCTTGACCCACCAATATTAATTGATATTGCATTGATTGTGCAGATCACAGGGCTATCGAAAGATAGAGCGGATCTAGTCGATTTGTTCAACAAGGCAGGGGAGAGATCCCTATTAGAACAAATGAAGGATAAATTTCACACCCTTAGGGGGAAAAGGGGATTGGATGTCATGAACATCAATGATGGTAGTGTTTAGTTTGTGATGCATGTATTTGCCTACAAATTGTTGTGAAAATGTCGTAAGTATGAAGTATCGACTACAGTGATCGTAACCATAGAAAAATGCTCCAAAGGGGTACAAATGAACTGGCCCACCCTCTTGGTCAATCAATTTTTAATAGACTATATTGAGGCCCAAGAGAAAGGTACAAAATTTCATTATGCATGGATTTTTGGTTTGATTTCACTGGTAGCACTAGTACATATGACCAAATTTGCGACGGTTTTTCATTGATATTGCCACACTTATCTGTCGTAATTTCCATAAAAGCCGAGACTTTTTTTCGTCGCTTTAATTTTGTCTCTATATCCATGATCCAGGTGTTCGTGGAAACATCGATGAAATTATCTCGCCACATGTCATCACCATCAAAATGGGTTAACCCTATGAATCGTCGAAATTACGACGAAACTTCGTCACAATTACAACGCACAACCGTGGCAATTATGACGAAACTTCATCGCAATTGCGACGAAAATTTATGCCAATACAAAAACTTACGACACAGATGTTGTATGTGTGACGCAAAACCGTGGAAAATGGTGATGAAAATTTGTGGCAATAGCGACGGAAATTTATGTCAAAACCAAACTTACGACGTAGATGTTGTATGTGCGACGAAAAACCATGGCAAATTGCGATGAACTTTCATCTCTATTGCCACAGTTGTTCAAAATAAAAATTGGCTTCCAACAAACTATCGTCGATATTGCGACGATGACTTTAAGTTTAAAAAAAAAAATAACACGAGATATGGTATTACCATATTACATTGTAATATGGCATTACCATATTACAATGTAATATGATAATGCCATATTACAATGTAATATGATAATGCCATATTACAATGTAATATGGTAATGCCATATTACATTGTAATATGGAATTACCATATTACATTGTAATATGGCATTACCATATTACAATGTAATATGGTAATGCCATATTACA
>JZKD02S1736683.1:82891-95269 GCA_000966675.3 Picea glauca | reverse complement strand
ATGTTGCTATGGGAAAAATTGTTACTGAGGAGCATGCTATCAATCATGCACAATAATTGGACTTGTTGTATTCCTAGTCTGACACACTTTACAAACTAATCCCTAATTCTCCTCATTTGTTGAACAATCCAAAAAAACCTAATCCAGAACCAAGTTTTGTTTCATACATCAAGACTAATTTCACTCCTGATCAAACCTCTAAGGTGAATGTGATTCAATCCTCTTCAGCTCAGCAACTAGGGGGTAAGAATAAAAACAAGGGTAAATCTAAGAAATATTCTAACAAGTAGGATAATCCAAAGACTGTTGATACTCAACTGAATAGGAAGCCTAAGTTTCCTTTCATGATCTGTGAGTAAGACCACTACATGAATGACTTACCTCATCATGAGAAAGTATCTACATTTATTAAGGGTGCCTCCCAACTGGTTCAACAACAAAATTTGGTTGCACAAAATCCCGCCCCTCCGAAAGGGGAAAAAATAGGTCATTCCCACCACAGGGATGCTTGCTTGAGAGCCTCTAAGGTGTACATCTTTAAGGAGGTTAATGTCATGACTCAAATAAAAACTTATGACACTTCTACAGGTGATCAAACTAAGGGAAAAGCTGCTAATAAACCCTCCACATCCACTCCTCCTCCATCTTCCAATCCTCTTCAGATTGAGAAACCAACCTTTGACGTGATGTTGTGCCTTCCCAAGAGAATAATTTTAAAGACAACATCTAATCCAAATTCCTGCATTGCCTAAAAATACAATGTCATTGAAGATTTAGTGCAAGTGCCTTGTTCTATGTCAACCGTAGAGGTTCTATAGAACTATCCAAGGCAACGTAAGACCTTGTTGTCAACCATTGGAGATATGGATCCAGAGGAGTCAAATGTGATCACGTTTAATTTGGATTACTTTAAGGAGAGGATCTTGTGCCAATTAGCATTCCAAATTCAAATTTTGGTCAGTGGAAAGAACATCCATCGCATGGTTTTGGATGAAAGAGACTCTAGTTTCTCCTAAAATTACCCCGTCTCCTACCACCTTGAAAGAATTTGATGGACATGGTTTCCAACCTCACAGACTCTTGCAATATTTCACTATGACATTGAAGGGTAAGACTGTTTCGGTCGATATCCAAGTAGTTGAAGAGCTCTTGGATTACAATTTGTTACTTGGTTGTAGTTGGTTCTATGCAATGACTAATGTTGCATATAGATTGTTTTGTATCCTACGATTTCCCCATCAAGGAAAAATTATAATTGTTGACCAACTAGACTATATAAATCTAGATCTCCACAATGATGCAACGGATAATGTCCCTTTTATAGGAAAATCTAGTATTGAGAGTGTAGGAGTAGGTCTCCTTAAGGATTCCTCTCTCATGGGGTTTTTCCTTTACCTTCTCCTTCCACCCCTCAGGTTGCCATGTTAAATATGATTTCGACTCAGATGTGACAATAGATAGAATCATTTGATCTTTTGGTAGTATATGATCTTGACGATCATAATTCATTGTCTCTGTCAATATCATTAGCAAACGAAACATACCCCCCTCCATTCAAATTGAGTCTCACTCTATATTACATACTTGAACCTTATATTCCTCCACCTAGTAAAAATGTTCCCATTAATAACCAGACACCAAAACGAGGAAAGAAGAAAATTCATCAGAGAAAATGATGCTTGGGGACCAGGTCTCCAGCCTCTGGGCATCATGCTGGAGTGAACCCACTAGATTCTATCACACAAGTTGGGTGGGAAATACCTCTAGAGAGACACACTTCTAGGAGTGATCCTCATTTGAGGGCCATTCCCATCATACCATAATAGTATTTTCTAGAGCGATATTAGGCTTTGTTATTTCTCATGCTCATTAATACATGAGAATAGGCTACCAAGTACAATTTTATCTCTTTTTCATACTTGTAAAAGATATATGAAAAAGGAACTCTTTGGAGTCTCCTTTAAGAACTTTTCAGACTCTCTAAATATGAAAATATTGTCGAGTGATCTTGTTTCCTTTCACACTCATTAAAAGGATTAGAAGGGGCATCTTTCGAGTGATATTTTACCCCTTTTTAGACATCATTAGGCTAATTATGAAAAAGGAATAATCCAATCAAACATGATTAGAACAGTTCTCTCAAGTGTCATTTTATACGTTTTCAGACCATGGAGACTACTTTTATGAAAAAGTATGTTGTGGAGTTTTCTTTATCAAATCTTTTCAAACTCTCGAAATATGAAAAGACCATCGAGATTTATTTCCTTGGAATTGTAAAATATAAACAAGGAAGGATCCATATGGGAATGAACCCTTCCTTCTTCAGGTTCATTAAACATGTGAATATGGGACTCATCGAAGATGAGTTAACCAAGAAATGTATATCCTCCTTGAGCTTGCCAAAAAACAAAGAGGTACTTGTTTATCTGGGTGGGGGCAAATTTGAAAAGTGGGTCAAGTATTTTATCATTATGGTAGCTTTATGTTGCCCTTGGACATGGAACTTATTTGAATCCCATGTTTTTTCATACTCTTTTGACTCCTTCAGAAGAGAAACCTTGGTTTTTCGTCACATTCCATGAGTCTTCATACTCTTTTGACTCCTTCGAAGAGATCCATTGGTTGTTGTCACATCACCATACTTGGTATTCATGATTTGTTGAGTCAATGATGCCAAGTCATTCATTTTGTCATGCAATGTTCAAGGGAATTTAACCTCTACATTTTCACCCATGGGTCAGTTCACCATCATTTGATCCATCACTATTCATTTCGTGTTGATGATGGGGGATATATCATGGCCCTCCTTTGACAAGTCTTTTCTATCAAATTCAACACATCATATGGGAATTAGACTTAGAAACCAATTAGTACCTTGGAGCCTACATGCCTTAGTGGAATTTGTCCTTATTTTTTATAGTAGGTTTACATCATTAACCTCTGATTGGAATATTCCATCGAGTGTTCAACTTGAGATCATATATTCACATTCAATGGAATGTACTCAGAGTACCTTGGGATTCATTTTCATCATTGGTGATTTCCATAACAATTGTTAACGATATACATCATTGACTAGTAATCAATTGTTCTCTACCATGTTTGATGTCAAACCATCCATTCACATGGTTAGATTCGTACTATTCGATATCGAGATTTAAGAACCTGGGGGGAAGTTTTTAGTAAAAACCTATTTTTGGTATCTTCCTTCTCGAGGCTGTGATGGAGATTATGAATTTGTGATATATACTATGACATAGATCCGCATTGTATTGGTCTATGGCTATGTTCTGTCATGTGGTAGCTCCATTGTGTACAATATCGTGGCTACATTTTGATCAAGTCATAGAGGTATGGATCCACATTGTATGTCTGTTGGCCATATCCTTAGTCAGTAATTTCATGGATCCATGGTGTATTGGTTGGTGGCCATGATTTATATTATTTTGATTATGGGTATGGCTACCTCAGGGATGATATATGTATCTTGATGGATGTTTGCTTGTTTTTCCGACTGGTCTTTTGACTTCAGTACCTCGAATGAAGAGTTATTACAAAGTAATTATTCAATCATTTTTCTCCTCTGTTCTCACAATTTTGGGGGCATCTTCTATACACCATTTTGTCACACTTTTCTAAGTGTCAGAAGTGTCGCATTCCACTTTTCTAAGTGTCGTAAGTGTCGCACTTCACCTTGCTTGGTGTCACAAATTCCATGATTCATTCTGGTAAGTGTCATACCTTGTTTTTCACACTTTTCCTAAGTGTCACCACCTCAAAACCATGCAATAATGATCCATTACACTCCTTTGATCATAAATAAGAGGAAAACACCTTTAAACACCTGCAAATTTGACCGTTTTCACTCAGTCCTGGCATTGTTTGACCATGGATACCCCCTTTCCATGTTGGGGGAGCGTCCATACTCTTGTTCCAGATCTAGGGGAGAATCATGGATTCCCTATACGTCTCTCTTGGGGAGTGTCCATGCATATTTGGTCAAATTCCATGAATTTAGGGGTAATCTTCAAGGAAGTTCTGGATAGTTCTGGGTTATTTTCTTGTTTTCATCAAGATATGGTTCAAGCCTTCTTCCATCCTATATTGAGAGAAAGTATAACCATGAGATAACTCAAATCCTAACCTATCCCACCTTATCCTCAACTACATTGTTGGTTTATCCTAGTGCTTATCCCTTCCTACATCTATATAACCAGGCCATTTTATAGTGCGAGGGGATGGGAAAATAAGCATATCAAACTTATTATCTTATCAAGGAGAGACAAACCTTTGTTTATGTGAAGAAGTTGAGTTGGATTCATTTTCAAGGGATGAATAAAGAAGCTTGGAGGATTGCAACAACATTCAATGGTTGCAACCTTTTCTTGCTTTTCATTGAATAAAATAACTTGGCACATTTATCTCAGACATTCTTGTTCATTTCTTATATATGTGATCACTTTTCTTAAGGTATACATTGGTAGGGTTTCTATCACTCGATAATAGATAGTAGTAGGAAAATATTTCTCTATTGTTGCAGGTTTTACTTCGTGAGGGAGATGCTTAGATTAGAGCTCAACCATTGGAACGGTGAGGAAAAACATCAGAAATTAGGTGCACATAGCTTTTCTCCTTCTATCTCAACCCTCCTGCAAGAAGATAGAGTAGTTAGTTAGGAGGATGTTCGTGTCCATTTGTTATAATAGTGGGAAAGACTCTTATATAACTTTGTCCAAACATTTGTGGATAATTCATATTCAAAAAAAGATGGTGGGAATTTTATGAAGCATCTTTGCATATGACACATCTGGAGGGATCAACGATACCTCTCTTCTGTATATTTTTTTTTGTTAGTAAATTTCATTGAACCATGATACAACATAAGACATTTACTTTGGGAAGAGAGTCTCCATGCTATATTAAGTATGAAATATTAGAGAGAGGGGATATGATAAGATCTACAAGTAGGTCTTGGAAGCCACTTTTGATATAGTAGTCTGTGTTTCCCCGACATCTTTCATCGATTGAATTGAATTCAACAAGTGTGCAGTTAGTTAAGGGATAACACAGTTTAAGAACCAAAGTTTGCAAGTGGGGGGAGGTTGGAGGATTTTCCTTCCAATCCACTTCCCATTTTCTACCCATTGCGAATAATATTCTAGCTTGATGAGACCCTACAAAATTCTCTAGTCCTTGAGCGGTTGTAATTCCTCGATTCACCCTAGAGGCTCTTTTCCCATTATGTTGTTTGTCCATATGTTTATTCTAGATGCATTCCTCAAATAAACAAAGAGTTTGTATTGAATTAGTGGGGCTAATTCTTTGATCAATTTCCATAGGGAGGATCCTTTTGTGTTTGGGAGTGGCATGTCTAGACATCGATGTCTAGGTTCTCTAAAATATCTAGCTATTATATATTTTTTACAACATTTTGATTGACATGTTACTTATCCTCATACAATTTCCCCCCCCAAGGTTATGTTCATTAGAGAGGGATATCTTATTGCAACTCCTCCTTCATCAAGTGGTTGGTGGATTGTGTTCTAGTTGATTAGGTGATTTTTTTTGTATTTATTTTACCTCCTTACAAAAGGAAGCTTCTAATGCTTCTGGATATTCTTTCAATTATTACTTTGGGTTTTAGCAAAGATTCACATTGAAAAATATTGAAGGAAGAGAGGAATACTTTAATCAATACAATTTTACCTGCAGGGTTGAGCCAATGAGCTCCCCAGCTTTGGATTTTCTTTGCCATTTTTCCAAGGACTTCATTCCATTCTTGAGAAGAAGGGATCTTCAAGGATATTGTAATACCCAAATATTTGAATGAAGACCAATTCTATACCAGCTGGAATCCAAGGTCCCTTGAAAATTTGGTTGGGATATTTCCTATGAGGTTCCATCCATATATTTGAATCTTTGTATTTTTTATTTTTCCTTCTGATGCCAAGAGAAACTGATCCAAAATTATCTTGAGTCTTCTAGCTATTATGGTGTACATGACACTAAGAATTAAGGTTTCCTATTAAAATTGTGAATGATTGATTCCCTTAATTCCTATTGTTATTTGTAGGCTAGGGAGACGTCCCAAATGACACTCTTCTTCTATCTTTCTGCTGAAATGTTCCTCCATAATGACGTAAAGAGAGGAGGAGAGGGGGAATCCTTGTCAAAGTCCTCTACTTGATTGGAAAAATTAATTTGGTCTGCCATTAATCATTGGTGCAATCCATGGTGAGCCAATACATACCTATACCCAATTGACAAATTCATTTGAGAATCCAAACTTCTAGAGCATCGATTAGAGGAATGAATGCTTGAATCTGTCAAATTCATAAGCCATATCCAGTTTTATAACCATTCTTATTTCTTTGTTATACTTAATGACAAATATGGATTCTCACAAAAGGATGATATTATCGATTATTTGTTTGTTTCCCATGAATCCCCCTTGATTTTTTGAGATCAGTTTAATTATATTGGAAATCACTTTTGTGAGGAATATTATATGTTGAATTATAGAGACATATAGGTTTGAACCTATAAAAGTTGGAGGGGTTGTAATCCTTTGAAACGAGGGCCAATAAAGTTGAATTTACCATTCCTCTTATTGTTCCTAAGATTAAACTTAAGGCTCAAAGAGTAATCTCATGCATCAGGAAAGTTTAAAGAAAGTGTATTTTAGAAGTGATTTTTCTACCATAGTTATATGAGAAAAATTCCTTAAATGAAATTAACAATATGGAAGCACAAAGGCCGTATTTCGTATCTGAGTCAAAATTGAAATATTGAATGATGTGAGAGAAAACTACAAAACTATAAAACAAACCAAGGAATCAATTGTCGAAGAGTCTCACCTTGTTGCAGTGGAAGAAAATAGATAGTGTAATCTTGAATAAAGTATAAGATACAGTAATCCACACAGTTCGCAAGTCTTTATTTACTCACAATAAATGCAGAGGAAAAAATGCTTAATTAACAAATGTCTGATGAAATACAATTACAGTAGTTGTTGTACTAAATTGAAATCAAACATTTATCAAGGAATACATAAAGAAATGTTGAGATATGGAAAAAACAGAAGAAACACGTAACCCAAACCAAACAAAATTTGGAATCTCTGTCTGCACTTGTATTAATACTTAATAAGTAGATTTTTCTCTATTACTATCGGAAAGAAGAAACCATTTATAGATCTTGAATCTATGTATTTATACAAACTATCTCAACTTAAAACAGTTGAACTTCTTATAATTAAAAATAGAAAATATTTTCGAATAAGGAAACAAAATGTAAAATATGAAGAGATTTACTAGCATTCTCCTCTGTCTCTTCGTCTGTTGGCAGAAAAGTTTCTTTTCCCCATTATTTATCCCAAATACAGCTGTCATCTGATCTTCTTGCTGATTTGGCATATATTTCTGGCCTTTTTTGTTTGTTGTCATTTGTCCCTCAAATATGTGAATAGCATGTGCATGTTCCCTTATTTGTTTATGGATGTGCTTGTTTTCCCATATTCAACACATTGGATGTATTTACTCAATAATTGCACCACTAATCTTAAAGGCTCAATTGCTTCCTTCACCTCGAAAGTGTATAACCTCCTCTCTACCTGAGGCAGTTTTTCTTGTATCCTTCTCGCTCCTTGAGATGTGACCTGTAACTGTAAGATTGGGTTTACTATCCATTTATTTATTTGAAGGAGGTCAATCCGGTTCATATTCTGGATGACTGTCAGATATTTTTCTTTACTTGTTATGGAATTATACTGGTTCTTTGCTATATCAATTTGACCCAGGGCTTCAAAAATAGCATTTCCTTCAAAATCAATTAGTCCTTTGTCTAGTGATGCCAATGCTTCTAGACAAGCTTGATTTACCTCTATGGAAAGTCTTTTGCTTTCTGTTATATTTGTTTCCCAGGCCTTTAAAGCCATATCACCTTTTATTTTTTCCGAAAGAGAAAGTCAATGAACATTTGAGACATCATCCTTTGGTACTAATAAGACGACCTCTTGAAATTTAACTTGAGCTGAGCGAGCTTATCTTTCTTTAATATAGATATATTTTAGAGCGAGGTCCACTGCCTGGTATTATTTTTGGATGGCATCGAACTTCATGAAGAGACCTTGTTGGGCTATTTCTGGTTTTTCATTTACCTCAAGTGCTTGATTCTGAAAAGATGATATCTCTATTGATGTACCTTTAGTCAAGTATAACCTGGCTTGCAATTTCTTTATTAACTCCTCTTGTTGAGTGATCAAGCCTTTTTTGGCCTGTGAATTCTGATGGAGCTCTTTAAGGTTAGCTTGTAGTTGTTGAATTTGATGTATGTCATAAGATCTGACCTATTCAAAATATTTGTTCATCTTATTCTTCACATTCTACTCCATGGTCATTATTTGGTCTTGCAACTTCCCTACCAACAAGTTTTTCTGTTTTAGTTGCCTGGCCAAATTTTCTACAGACCACTGATTTGTAGTGGAAAATGCACCTAACGAACCTGCCACTTCCTTAGCGAATTGAGAATAATATCAGTCCTGTCCATCGTACACCATTATTTTCCTTTTGAATATCGCTCAATCTTTCTGATGTGCTTCTCGCTTGACGATGGCCCTCATTTTCTTGCTAAAGAAGAAGTCTGAAGGAAGCATCTCTTCAGGTGAAATTGGGGTGAGATCACTTATAAACATGACTTCAGAACTGAGATTTCCAAAAATAGACTACAACGTTGTCACTGAAGTGATATGGGTACCTATCTCCTTAGATAATTGTTTCTCAACAGTGTTGGTTGTAGATGTGGTTGGTGTCGAAAGAGTTGTATCATGCCCTTGCTTCAGAAAGGCTTTGAGCTGAGCCTTTTCCTGAGGGCCTAGTGGATTTGATAATGAAGCTTCCAATTCCTAAGTTAAAACTTCGGTGTTCTTTGGGTTTTCCTTAGCATCATGTTTTCCAGAGTTCCCTATCTCAAAACCTGGAGGTACAGTTTCCTGTGTAGATGAAGGTGTTATCGGTTCTCCCTATAGCACTTTCGACAAGCTGTTTTGTATGTGCCTTTGAAAACTGAATAAATTGGCATGTTGATTTGGGGATAGAGCTTGGACTTTTTTCAATACTTCTTCATAAGACCTGCCTCCCCTGAATATTTCATCATGTGGGGAGTTCTCATGCACATATTTCTTCAGGTTGTATTGGGCCAGGTGTTTTTCCATGATTTTCTGTGGGTCATTCCTTTTAAACTCGATGTCAACCAACTTTACATCCTCCAGAGCCACAACCTCCAATTTAGAGTGACCGAAGTCTAACAATGAAAACATACCAACCTGGAGAGGGAAGGTAGGCCATACCTTTTTCTGGGTTGCTTGCAACTCCTTGATGATGTCCCCTATCACTGTTTGATAAGATAATTCTCGGAATACTAGCTGGTATGGTAAAAAATTCGGCAGAACATGGGGAGGGATAGAGCATTCGAAAACCCTGATGTAAGAAGAGTTTTCTTCGATGTACCAATCCACTATTTTGCCTAGATTTCCCATGATTCTGTCTGAAATTCAAGGAGGTGGGAAACCATATGAAGTTATATGAATGGGCACCACTACATGGTGTACTATTTCATAGAAGAAATATTTGGCCTTGCCTTCCCACAACTTGGAGTGATAGAAGTGAATAGGTTCAGTGTTGGTCGGGGTCCAACTCCAGTTCATTAGTGGAAAAGGGGTTATGAAGCAAATAACATCCATGATATATGGAGACATATAGAAAGGAGCAAGTTTCCCCTTTGACTTCGCTAATTTGTATTTCATAATTTCTTTAGCCAAGTTTTCTGATAAAAATTTTGACCAGTTAAAAGAGTATCCCTCGGCCACCTCATGCATAATTGACACCCATTCCACTGGGAAATGACTGGATCTCTTCTTCCCGAATAGTATACAAAGAATCATAGCTACATAGATCATTTGGGTATCTAACGATGTTGTGGCATACATGCCATGAGTGTTGACTCTGAATTTCTCTGGGTGCCTCCACCAGAACTTGATTATATCAAGATAGGTTTTGTCATATTGTATGCACTCCTGTTTCTCAAAATCCAATATGATTGCAACATTGTAACTGTATTTAAAATTGGGGGACAACTTATACATTACTTGTATGTGTTCTGGTCGGAAAGACCCAACAACAACCTTTTGAGAGTTGAAGATGCTCTTGGTTTGGGCGTTGACGTTTTCTAGGGCCCAACCTATCATGTCGTTATACGACATGAGTCTTGGCCACAAAACTATTTTGTGTATCTCTGACTAAGCTATATCCCTAATTTTAGTTTGATGAGTGTCGTTCGCTTCATCGCCGGAATATTCTGGGAAATTTATAAGCTCATGTTCCAGAATCTTGAACATCTGTGTTCAAGATCAAATCAAGTCTATAGCTCATGGCGTAGTGTCTAACAGAATGTCTACATTCGGATTTGAACCTTCACCATTTGCATCAGTCTTCTTCATCATCTTCCGTGGTGCCATGATATCGGAAATAGAACGCAAATGCATGTTGCAGAGGAAATTGTGTGAGCTTCTTACTTGGATAAAACTTACTACTTTGCAAAAGATGAAAATGAAATTCAAAATCAAGAATTTGTATTCACGTCAAGTGCATTAATATGAGTATACCTTTACCAATGGAAAATTTATTAAGATTAATGGGAAAGTCTACCTAGAGATCCACAATCTATGCTAAAAATCATTATCGTTGATTTGTGATAAATGCCATTAATATCAGTGGTTCGTCTTTGGGAGTTTTGGATGAAACAGAGTCGAAATTTCCCGAATTAAGAATCTGTGAAAGGTTAATTACGAGATTATATCTTTTAAAACACTAATTAATAGTGTTTAACTTTAAGTGCTTTGGGGTATTTGGAATTAAGGATCTTTAAAAGTAGCTCGAGAAGAAATCCCCGAAACGCGAAACTGCAAAATGATAAACTATATGATAATTGTTTTTAAGTTTTAATTAATCCTATTTAAGTTCCAGCGCTTCGAAAACTCAAACTTCGAAGATTTTAAGATATGATGAAGGGTAAATGTTCAAACTCCAAAAAGCGAATTCCTTAATTATATTTTAACCAATATTAACTTAATTAATTAAGATTAGATATTCTGACATTTTAATGCTTCATGGATTAGCGAGTTATCTCTTTGTTATATTTCCGAAAGTCCATCCCCCGTAGTGATGTGTCGAAGATGATGTCATTCTATATGACGTGTCGAGACCAGAGGGTGCCATGTGTTACCTCTAATCGTCTGAATCTACAAATGAAAATGTCAGAAATAGATGCCACGTGTCAACCCAGGGAAGACTTGAAAGATACATGTGTACTATGACTCGTGTCCTTTAAAAGTTTATGAAAAAGTGATAAAGGGCACTTTCAGGTTTCAGGAATTTAATCGTGAAGACCTACCAAAACATCTGAAGCATGAAGCTCCGAAGTGACTTTTAGTGATTTGACTCTTTAACAACCAGCCGGCTCCAAAACTCTAGGAAAAGGGGATCGTTTGATCAAACAGGGGAACTTCATCGACGACGAATATCATGCGTGCCTTATGACCGTAAATAAATTTGATTTAAACGTTCAAAAGTTGATTTCCGAGTTGCTACTTTAGGAGAGATGAAGTTGAGAAAGTAAAGCTCAAAGTTTAGGATTATATGTGTTCCAACACCTCTCACTTTTTTATTCTTCAAAGTATAGTTAAGAATCCTCTTTAGTTCATATTTGATCATCTCCCATAAGAATTTAAAAAGGTGAATGGAGAATCCATCTGGTCCTGGTGCCTTATCATTTCCAAAACTCCAGATAGCTTGTGTTGTGGACCTAATTGTCGAGCGAATTATATGATAGTAATTGCGACATAAATTATCAATCCGGAGTCATAATCTTATGAGATGTACGCAAAGTATATGCAAGGTAAGAGGATTTCTAATCTATGCTAATGATTGAAAAGAAACTTGTTAAACTACTGTAATTGAATCTAAATCTAAGAAAGCACAAAATATGCAACTAATCTATGAAAGGAAACTATCCTAATGCTACATAAAATTGAGACTAAAACTGAATCTACGAAATCAAATGAGACATAATCTAACTATGAAAGCAAAAACTTAATCTAACTACAAAAGCATGAAATCTAGAATTAATATATCAAAACATGAAAGTGCGTAAATTAAATCTAATGAAAGCATTTTAAAAACATCTACAACAACACACGACAAAAAGGTAAATGACAAACCACTATGAGAAACTAAAATCTTGCATTAAAACAATCCAATACATGACAAATAATGAAAATCACTACCTCAAAACTACAAGACTATGAATCAAAGCTCAATCACT
>JZKD02S1736683.1:10842-29673 GCA_000966675.3 Picea glauca | reverse complement strand
AATTTGAATAACTTGTGAAAATACAGTTTTTTTTGTCATAAAACAAGCAAAAGTGTAACCCACCTTCATGATTTCACCCATATCTACATTCCATATTTATTTCAGGACTTTGAGGGATTCACCTCTTGTGAAATGAATATGATCAATTCGTCAGACCCATGAAGTCCAAAGGGTTCGAATGGTTAACACCCATGTTCCTTCTCTAGATCCGACGATCATGAGGGACTTCAACTCCTCCCGAACTAATCTCATCCATTCGTCTTTCAAACGAAAGTATCTCTTCTTTATGGGCTTGAACTTCACTATTCTACCCGATTTCTGTCAGATCCTTAAATACTCAAGTATTTTGCACTAATTATCCTGAATTTAACGCTTAGATAAATCCTCCATGCACCTCTTGTGCTCATCTATCAACTCTAGAAATTAAGGGGGGGTTCTCATTCTCTACCCACCTCATAGAGGCTCTGTGAACACATGCACTACCTCTCCTGAGCTTGACCAACCACTTCCTTCAGAATGATTGGGAGTGTTGGCATGCACACGTGAGGCTATGCCCAAAGTCAACAATTCACAATTCATTTATTTTAACTTGAGCCACCACAGGGCTCAGGCATTTACATGTACAGGCTAGAGAATTTCTTATTTTCTTAAATACAGAATTAGGAAGAATTGAAGGGATAAAGTATAACCATTAAGAAAACATGTCCATCCCTACAACATTCATAGGATATCTAACTTTAATTCACAGTTACCACTTAAATACACATGATATGAGATTGCTTATTTATTACAGGTGGTAGCCAACTAACTGACTGTGGGTGTCCGTCCTTCCACCCAACCATAGGCTCATAAGCATTCATTATTAGCACTCTATCCACCCCCGTGCCAAGACATGATATCACCAGGGAATTTATGCCAATTCTCATCGATCCTTTCTCTTTCACATCTTCTACGAGGTTTATCAGATGCTTCCTCAGCATCAAGCTTGCGGCCTTCTACTCAGGTCTCATTCTCTGCATACTCTCAAAGATCTCCCTCTCTATCACAACCTCAACTATTTTTATCAGATTCTTTCTACGCATCAATATCATGGCCTTCGACTCATTCTTTACTTCTCTCCCTTTCCTCGCATTCTCCACTCTTCTCTTCATATCCTCTTGCGTTCCTTGCATGCACATCCCTCTTATCCTATTTATTCCTATCAGAAGGAAACCTGGTTCACTCTGAGTCTGTCAGATTCTGTGGTACTTCAAGCTGACCTTTTGCAGCTACACCATTCATCCATTCATGGTGGTGGTTGAGGGTTCAACCACCAGTCCTTTTCTTATTAATTGTTCTCTTATCATGTTCACATTCCCTCCTCTAGTGATGTCATGGATAGTACTTTCAAGGCTTCACCCCACAATCAGTTATTGGAAATTAAACAATGATACTTTTACAATGTTCCCATGCCATAGCATGGTAATCTTAATTAATGATTAATTACAAGTTGGGGGAAATAGGGGTGTTACAATACCCCCCCCCCCCTTAAAAGGAACACCATCCTCGGTGTTGTTTCTCAATAACACCTATCATGCCTTTCTCATTTAGCCATTTCATAAGTATTGACATTCTTTCTCAGTCATGTCCTTTTTCAGAATCTTAATCTTCGTCACCTTCCTTCAATAATTTTTGGACAACAAGTACATTAATCATAGTCTCATGTGAAAACATTTTACTGTTGCATAAAATTTCTAGGAAAATTTCATAATCTAGCACAATACTTATCTGCGCAGTTTGTGGATTTGTATCCACATGGCTGTCTTGTTATCCAGGCTCACTGTTTTCCCTTGACCTACCCATTGTGTGCATGATCCCAATCAATAGTTTACAAGAACTATCAAAGTCTCCTCTTCCTTGCTGTCACTCACCCTCCAGGCCCAGGATCAGGCATTCCCTTCTCTGTTATACAGTTCTTCGGGCGATCCATCTTTTCTTCCCAAGGTTTTCTCACACGGAATAATCCCAGAGACCTTATTGAGCCTTACAGTCAAGGTGTCCCTCAAAATTTATTTGTCGAGGCATCCCTTCGGATGGTGTTACCTCAACACAACATATTCCAGGCAATCATGGATTACCACGGGGTTCTCATGTCTCAACAGTAGCCATTTTTCATGATTTTCGGATTGACAACCTTCATCTGTCCTTTATGGATAGATATTTTATTCTCACTTGTACCACAGGTATACAAAAATTCATGAGACATCATAAATTCTAAATTCAGAACTTTCTTGTACATTTGTCACCCACATATTTCCAAATTCCATATTTTGTTTTCAGATTTGTTCCACACGAAATCCGATCCACCAATTATGGGACTTTCCTTCTCATAGCAATTTGGCTCAACAGGAAATTTTGGTCTTCCTTATGGGCTTACAAAATTTCCATATCCAATACCCCTTTGCTTCCTACTCTTTCAAATTCAATCAGCCAAACAAATTGTTAGTTTCCCATGCACATATATTTTCACTGCACCTTTATAACATCATCACAAAAAATTCTTAAATTGTGCATGCTAACAATCAAATCACTTTTATCTATTCGAATATACAAAGAGAAAGGAAATTCCATTCCTCACACATGCATCAGTTCAATATATCAACTTTTCAAAATGAAATTCTAATATCAATTGAATTTAATGAATGTGCCTACATTCGTGGCCACATTCATACCCAATGCACCCTTGCATTGATTTCAGGTTATCACTTTGCAGGTTAGGCACTCCTGCTAAGGTGTGTTTGAATTCAACCAACTTATTACCATATGTATTCTTTGTCCATGTTTATTATTTTAGCAGAACCATATTTTCTTCTTTGAATCGATCACAACCCTAAAATCATCATTCATGAAACTCTAGGTTTCACATGAATGCCTTTAAGCATTCCTTTGACATCCATATAATGTACGTAAATTTTTCGGAAGGTCCTAATTTCATGAAAACATGCATTTCCTCAAGAAATTCCTTGCAATGTGCTAGCTATGAGCACCTTTATTCCCATAGAACCAATCCCGATGACCACAGTCTAAGACAAAGTGCTAAACTCTATCTTTCTTGACTGGCCCAGAGGAAATTTGTTTTCTCTCCATGCGACCGAGAGTTGTGACCTCAATTATATTCTTTTTAGGTGCTATCCATTCAGCTCCCATGTCCAGACTCTATTATCATGGATAAACCACTTGTCTGCATATTGATGGTGTAGATCCATTTTCCCTTAGATCCAACAACTACAAAGAATTTTGGAACCTCAACTAGATCGCGGTTTAATTCTCCTTCCGATCTCCATAATGAATACGGGCCATCCAATCTATGATCGAATCCCAAACTCAAAACAACACTATATTGAATTTAAATTATGGGTACAAGTCTCAATGTTAACCCATGTGCATATGCAATATCCACAATGATCACGGGCCGTTAGTCTTAGCCTTCCATTGATTTTAACCACATGATCTCCAGATATAATAATTCCAACACAGAAGTGTTTGACCGAGAATTTAGGTCGATACAGAGATTTGATGTGCTAAACTCAACCACAAAAACCAATCATAGTATGAGTTTTATGCTACATTAATGCATGGGTTCCTTGCGGGTTCACCCACCAATCGTTCACAAATCAGTGGTTCACAGCGATTGTGGAACCCCAATATGCTCTCTCTTTATCAGAGATTTCAATCTCCGCAATCTGAAAATTGCTCGCCTGACTCTTTTAATCATGGTCATTGGTTCTCCAACTTGACGAGATCAACGATGTTGGTTGATTGCGGGCCATGAAATAACACACTCATAAATTTTACCTTCATTCTCCACAATGATTCCCAACCATCGATATTTTTTCATAGATCGACGGTTCTCAGTGATTGCAGGGCCCAATATGGAAAGTGTTTGCCCGACTCTGTATAATCGTGGTCGTTGATTCTCCACCCTGAAGATATCAATGATGTTGGTTGATTGTAGGTCATGAACTAGAACTTCCATTAATTTCACCTTTGCTCTCCGCAATGATCCTTGACCGTTGATCTAATCGAACGACTAGTGTTTGATTCGTTAACTCCAGTGGATAGTGAAGTCAATTTGACGACTTTGATCGGTCTTCCCTTCGATGAGTGGCTCGCATTCATATTGTCTGTCAATTTCTTGAGTATCCTGATTTAATCAGGGTTTTCTTCCTCAATCATACTCTACTTGGGTATCTAGGGCAAACAACTTCCCTTTCAAACATTTTGTGCATAACGTTAAGAAAATAAAACATTTTTAGACATGTCCTAGTACATCTTTATGCACTTCATCACATTATCCTTATTTTTTTCATGAGTGCAACACAACAAAATCTTGATTTTTTGTAAAGAAATACGACCATCATCACTATGGTTCCAAAACATTTACTTTCATTCGCATCCCCTTCTCTGTTATACAGTTCTTCAGGCGACCCATCTTTCCTTTCCAAGGTTTTCTCGCACAGGAAGAATCCTAGATACCTTATTGAGCCTTACAGTCGAGGCTTCCCTCAAAATCTCTTTGTCGAGGCATCCCTTCAGCTGGTGTTACCTCAAGACAACATATTCAAGGCGATCATGGCTTACCACAGGGTTCTTATGTCTCAACAGTAGCCATTTTTCATGATTTTCGTCTTGACAGCCTTCATCTATCCTTTCTAGATAAATATTTTCTTCTCACCTGTATCAAAGGTATNTGAAAACATTTTACTGTTGCATAAAATTTCTAGGAAAATTTCATAATCTAGCACAATACTTATCTGCGCAGTTTGTGGATTTGTATCCACATGGCTGTCTTGTTATCCAGGCTCACTGTTTTCCCTTGACCTACCCATTGTGTGCATGATCCCAATCAATAGTTTACAAGAACTATCAAAGTCTCCTCTTCCTTGCTGTCACTCACCCTCCAGGCCCAGGATCAGGCATTCCCTTCTCTGTTATACAGTTCTTCGGGCGATCCATCTTTTCTTCCCAAGGTTTTCTCACACGGAATAATCCCAGAGACCTTATTGAGCCTTACAGTCAAGGTGTCCCTCAAAATTTATTTGTCGAGGCATCCCTTCGGATGGTGTTACCTCAACACAACATATTCCAGGCAATCATGGATTACCACGGGGTTCTCATGTCTCAACAGTAGCCATTTTTCATGATTTTCGGATTGACAACCTTCATCTGTCCTTTATGGATAGATATTTTATTCTCACTTGTACCACAGGTATACAAAAATTCATGAGACATCATAAATTCTAAATTCAGAACTTTCTTGTACATTTGTCACCCACATATTTCCAAATTCCATATTTTGTTTTCAGATTTGTTCCACACGAAATCCGATCCACCAATTATGGGACTTTCCTTCTCATAGCAATTTGGCTCAACAGGAAATTTTGGTCTTCCTTATGGGCTTACAAAATTTCCATATCCAATACCCCTTTGCTTCCTACTCTTTCAAATTCAATCAGCCAAACAAATTGTTAGTTTCCCATGCACATATATTTTCACTGCACCTTTATAACATCATCACAAAAAATTCTTAAATTGTGCATGCTAACAATCAAATCACTTTTATCTATTCGAATATACAAAGAGAAAGGAAATTCCATTCCTCACACATGCATCAGTTCAATATATCAACTTTTCAAAATGAAATTCTAATATCAATTGAATTTAATGAATGTGCCTACATTCGTGGCCACATTCATACCCAATGCACCCTTGCATTGATTTCAGGTTATCACTTTGCAGGTTAGGCACTCCTGCTAAGGTGTGTTTGAATTCAACCAACTTATTACCATATGTATTCTTTGTCCATGTTTATTATTTTAGCAGAACCATATTTTCTTCTTTGAATCGATCACAACCCTAAAATCATCATTCATGAAACTCTAGGTTTCACATGAATGCCTTTAAGCATTCCTTTGACATCCATATAATGTACGTAAATTTTTCGGAAGGTCCTAATTTCATGAAAACATGCATTTCCTCAAGAAATTCCTTGCAATGTGCTAGCTATGAGCACCTTTATTCCCATAGAACCAATCCCGATGACCACAGTCTAAGACAAAGTGCTAAACTCTATCTTTCTTGACTGGCCCAGAGGAAATTTGTTTTCTCTCCATGCGACCGAGAGTTGTGACCTCAATTATATTCTTTTTAGGTGCTATCCATTCAGCTCCCATGTCCAGACTCTATTATCATGGATAAACCACTTGTCTGCATATTGATGGTGTAGATCCATTTTCCCTTAGATCCAACAACTACAAAGAATTTTGGAACCTCAACTAGATCGCGGTTTAATTCTCCTTCCGATCTCCATAATGAATACGGGCCATCCAATCTATGATCGAATCCCAAACTCAAAACAACACTATATTGAATTTAAATTATGGGTACAAGTCTCAATGTTAACCCATGTGCATATGCAATATCCACAATGATCACGGGCCGTTAGTCTTAGCCTTCCATTGATTTTAACCACATGATCTCCAGATATAATAATTCCAACACAGAAGTGTTTGACCGAGAATTTAGGTCGATACAGAGATTTGATGTGCTAAACTCAACCACAAAAACCAATCATAGTATGAGTTTTATGCTACATTAATGCATGGGTTCCTTGCGGGTTCACCCACCAATCGTTCACAAATCAGTGGTTCACAGCGATTGTGGAACCCCAATATGCTCTCTCTTTATCAGAGATTTCAATCTCCGCAATCTGAAAATTGCTCGCCTGACTCTTTTAATCATGGTCATTGGTTCTCCAACTTGACGAGATCAACGATGTTGGTTGATTGCGGGCCATGAAATAACACACTCATAAATTTTACCTTCATTCTCCACAATGATTCCCAACCATCGATATTTTTTCATAGATCGACGGTTCTCAGTGATTGCAGGGCCCAATATGGAAAGTGTTTGCCCGACTCTGTATAATCGTGGTCGTTGATTCTCCACCCTGAAGATATCAATGATGTTGGTTGATTGTAGGTCATGAACTAGAACTTCCATTAATTTCACCTTTGCTCTCCGCAATGATCCTTGACCGTTGATCTAATCGAACGACTAGTGTTTGATTCGTTAACTCCAGTGGATAGTGAAGTCAATTTGACGACTTTGATCGGTCTTCCCTTCGATGAGTGGCTCGCATTCATATTGTCTGTCAATTTCTTGAGTATCCTGATTTAATCAGGGTTTTCTTCCTCAATCATACTCTACTTGGGTATCCGGGGCAAACAACTGCCCTTTCAAACATTTTGTGCATAACGTTAAGAAAATAAAACATTTTTAGACATGTCCTAGTACATCTTTATGCACTTCATCACATTATCCTTAATTTTTTCATGAGTGCAACACAACAAAATCTTGATTTTTTGTAAAGAAATACGACCATCATCACTATGGTTCCAAAACATTTACTTTCATTCACATCCCCTTCTCTGTTATACAGTTCTTTAGGAGATCCATCTTTCCTTTCCAAGGTTTTCTCGCACAGGAAGAATCCTAGAGACCTTATTGAGCCTTACAGTCGAGGCTTCCCTCAAAATATCTTTGTCGAGGCATCCCTTCGGCTGGTGTTACCTCAAGACAACATATTCAAGGCGATCATGGCTTACCACAGGGTTCTTATGTCTCAACAGTAGCCATTTTTCATGATTTTCGTCTTGACAACCTTCATCTATCCTTTCTGGATAAATATTTTCTTCTCACCTGTATCAAAGGTATACAAAAATTCATGAGACATCATAATAAATTCTAAATTCAGAACTTTCTTGTACATTTGTCACCCACATATTTCCAAATTCCACATTTTGTTTTCAGATTTGTTCTGCACAGAACCCGATCCACCAATTATGGGACTTTCCTTCCCATAGCAATTTGGCTCAACAGGAAATTTTGGTCTTCCTTGTGGGCTTACAAAACTACCATATCCAATACCCCTTTGCTTCCTACACTTTCAAATTCAATTAGCCAAACAAATTGTTAGTTTCCCATGCACATATATTTTCACTGCACCTTTATAACATCATCACAAACAATTCTTAAATTGTGCATGCTAACAATCAAATCACTTTTATCTATTCGATGATACAAAGAGAAATGAAATTCCATTCCTCACACATGCATCGATTTTAGGTTATCACTTTTCAGGTTAGGCACTCCTGCCAAGGTGTCTTTGAATTCAACCAACTTATTACCATATGGATTCTTTGTCCATATTTATTATTTTAGCAGAACCATATTTTCTGCTCTGAATCGATCACAACCCTAAAATCATCATTCATGAAACTCTAGGTTTCACATGAATTCCTTTAATCATTCCTTTGGCATCCATATAATGTACGTAAAGTTTTCAGAAGGTCCTAATTTCATGAAAACATGCATTTTCTCAATCAATTCCTTGCAATGTTCTAGCTATGAGTACCTTTATTCCCATAGAACCAGTCTTCATGACCACAGTCTAAGACAGAGTGATAAACTCTATCTTCCTTGACTGGCCTGGAGGAACTCCGTTTTCTCTCCATGCGACCGAGAGTTGTGACCTCAGTTCTATTCTTTTCAAGTGCTATCCTTTCAGCTCCAATGTCTAGACTCTATTATCGTGGCTAAACCCCTTGTCTACATATGGACAGTGTAGATCTATTTTCCCTTAGATCCAACAACTACAAGGGATTTTTGAACCTCAACTAGATCACGGTTTAATTCTCCTTTCGATCTCCGCAATGAATACGGGCCATCCGATCTACGATTGAATCCCAAACTCAAAACAACACTATATTGAATTTAAATTATGGGTACAAATATCAATGTTAACCCGTGTGCATATGAAATCTCTGTAATGATCACGAGCCGCCAATCTTAGCCTTCCATTGATTTTAACCACACGATCTCCAGATATAATAATTCCAACACGTAAGTGTTTAACCGAGAATTTAGGTTGATACAGAGCTTTGATGTGCTAAAATCAACCCCAAAACCCAATCATAGTACGAGCTTTACGCTACATTAATGTGTGGGTTCCTTACGGGTTCGCCCACCAATCGTTCATAGATTGGTGGTTCACAGTGATTGTGGAACCCCAATATGCTCTCTCTTTATCAAAGAGTTCAATCTCCGCAATCTGAGAAGTGCTCGCCTGACTCTTTTAATTGTGGTCGTTGGTTCTCCACCTTGATGAGATCAACAATGTTTGTTGATTGTGGGCCGTGAAATAACACACCCATAAATTTTACCTTTGTGCTCCACAATGATTCCCAACCATCGATATTTGTTAACAGATCGACAGTTCTTAGTGATTGCAGGGCCCAATATGGAAAGTGTTCACCCAATTCTGTCTAATCGTGGTCGTTGATTCTCCACCCCGATGAGATCAACGACATTGGTTGATTGTGGGTCATGAACTAGAAATTCCATTAATTTCACCTTTGCGCTCCGCAATGATCCCCGACCGTCGATTTAATTGAACGACTAGTGTTTGATTCATTAACTCTAGTGGATAGTGAATTCAATTTGACGACTACGATCGATCTCCCCTCTGATGAGCGGCTCACATTCATCTCCTCTGTCAGGTTCTTAAGTATCCTGATTTGATCAGGGTTTTCTTCCTCAATCATACTCTACTTGGGTATTCAGTGCATACAACTACCCTTTCAAGCATTTCGTGCATAACGTTAAGAAAATAAAACATTTTCAGACATGTCCTAGTACATATTTATGCACTTCATCACATTATCCTTAATTTTTTCATGAGTGAAACACAAAAGAATCTCGACTGTTTCTAAAGAAATACAACCATCATCACTATGGTGCCAAAACATTTACTTTCATCTGCATACCAACTCTCCCATCCCAGATAAAACATAATACTTAGTAAGAAAAGAATTGAGGGATTTCCCCTTCTTCCAATTCTTTATACACCACCTAGGACTTTTCAGCCCAGCTGAGTTATCTATAAAGGCCTCATTGTCTTTTCTTAATATGGATTCAACCAAGCCTATTCAATCAAACATACTCATTTATTCATTCATTAGTCTTCTATTTATTACATGATTCTTTCAAATGTAATCCAGGATTCTTATATATATAGATATATATATAATCTTGTAGCTCACTACCTAACTCTTAGCAGTTATTAAGGTTGTGACTTTGTCCTCCTGACAGAGTTTTCACAAAGTTCTTCCACGGGGAACTCCCTCAGTATGCAAATTCCTTATTGCATGTCCATCACTATCTGTGATGGCCTCAACCTTGAGTTATCTTTAGTTGTTTACCAAATATTCCATAAGGAATATAAACATCCATATTTGTCTTGCACCCAAATTATGTATCCATACATATTCTGTTTTTGTTAACTTATATCCATGATGTACTTAACCATATGCATAATCAAAAGTCTGAGTGTAGCCTCCATGGGTATATTTCATAGTCTACATACATCTCTACTTTAAAATTAGTCAACTCATGATTGTTCAAAATCATTCTCATGTGATTCTCAAGGCATAATCATTTGCCTCTTATCCTAAAAAAAGAACATTCTTGCTCATTTACTCTTTCATTTATTTATACTAGTCTTTCCCGGGGGAATGGAGAACATCCTCCTTAAGTTATCATTCAAAAATGAACTTTCATGACTCTTCAAAATGGAGTCAACAATGCATCCATGGTATTCAATTAATCTTGGCAAGTGCAATTATTTCCTTGCATATTACTCATCAAGGTAGCCACACTGTGCCTTTAGTATACATATATCCTTACATCATGCATGTGCATCATTTACACATGGACCTATTAGACTTCCAGATCCTCCTCCAAGGATATTGTTTCCATATTTATGACAAGCCTCATAGGGACACACAACATTGAGCTTCCCTCTCAGTTGTGAGCTTGCAGTCATTCAAACGACATCCACATGGAAGTTGAATCAGACATAGTCATAACTATGTTCCCTTCTATATGATAACAGCTAGCAAGAAAACACTCTTGCCTCAAACTCCTTGGAACATTACCCAACTTATAAATACAATATGGGAAATTATAACCATGCCTAAGGTAACATAATCAACCAATTTAGCTTCCAACTATATCTATATGGCTACCATCCACCACTAGATATCAATCTGACCCATTGGGATTCTAGAAGTGCCCCAACACTTCCTTTACCACATTCAGGATCAACATTTAGTCACCCATTTTATCTTAATTTTAACAATTTAATGTCTAATTCCATTTGGACTAATCCCTTAAAGACCAAATGCAATTTCGAATTATGTTACTTACTAAGTATCCTAGTTCATAAATCTAGAGTATCTTTAGGTCAAGATCGGTCTTGACCCTTACACCTAGAATTATTTCTTTTGTTCACCACAGTCAGGGATGGAGGCCACTCTCCTCCTCCCACAAGAACTCTGGCATATTAGTTTCCTATCCACCAATCAAGGGAGGTTGTTGTGATTTCTCACTCAATCACTCTATATTTCTACAACTATGTTTATCATTTTGATTAGAAAAACCCTGCCCAGCAATTCCTGTACCCAGAAAAAAAATTCGTTTCTTAGTCCACTTTGAAACCCAAGAGCTGCACATGCTCTCCCTTTTCAGGGAATGGTAACCAAACTCATTCCTTTGATCGTGAGGGGTTATACACCTATACTAGGTTTAACCCTTCATTAAAGCAATAATCATTACTGCTACAGATCCTTTCCATCAATTGGCATTGCTATTTTAGTTTAAATATTAGTGTTCTTCAGCATAATCCCATTCTCATAGGACCGTCTATCATTTCACAAGAAATGCTAGGCTCCCTTTGACATAGACTAGCATGATTCAATATCATTGGGGTAAGATCCCAACTGTATTTTAAATTTGCATCCTTCTACTCAAGGACTTATGCAGATGATTTATGTTTGGCGGTAATATTCTCCACGGGTTCATCTTAGCCTTGGTAACCGAATCTTATGACTGTGCAAAAACACGTACAATTGCACAATGAATTCAACTTATTCATTTGGGAAAATTAGCAACATACAGTGCCAATTTCCAAATTATCTATCGATAGTAAAGGATCTCATTCCTCTCTTCACTAGAGTTTTTATACACCTCTTAGGAATGCAGTAAGATAGGGTGTTACCCCTTAAATTCCTCTAGAAATATTTTCATATGACTCGTACATGAGCCTAAATAGGTCAAGTGTTGTAACCTGGATCTGATACCAATTTGTAACACACCCATGGTGGGGAATAAAAATTATGTTCTTCTTAAGAGAATCAATACCCTAATTCAGGGTCCCTATTCCATTCTGCTCCTCCAGATCTTTCCAACCATGATCTCCATTCTTTGAAACGAGCTCAGAGCTGGAAGATATCCCCTCCCAAGTTCTTTGGGTTCTTCCATCCCTCTCTACTTGCATATGACTATGGGCTATGACCAGACACCAAAACAACATGCGCTAAGACAACCACCATGCGAATCCTCCGTAGTGGAAAATATCTGAAGTTCACAATCTAACACT
Source organism: Picea glauca (assembly GCA_000966675.3). NCBI lineage: Eukaryota > Viridiplantae > Streptophyta > Pinopsida > Pinales > Pinaceae > Picea > Picea glauca. Next base: position 17,135 of record JZKD02S1736683.1, on the reverse strand, counting down.
GCTTGTCCTTGGGGATTTCGACAGCCCTGATTCACTTCAGGAATTCAGCGTTTGGGAGTCTTGGATGCTCACACAACCTTTTCTCCTGAAGTACTTTGTACCTAGATTTCCATATAAAATGCCACGCGTCCATTTTAAATCAACGACTCGGGTTCATTTTAGGACTTTGACATTCAGTAGCTTTGGACATTTCTGTAGTTTTTCTTCCCAGAGCGTTTTCTTCCAGAGTTAAGGATCATGTACCATGGATCTTTCCTAATCAACAATATTGGTTTACTTCGGGACTTCGGCATTCGAGAGTTCTAAACGTTCCAACAATCTGTTCTCCTAAATTACTTTCTTCCGTAGTCAAGGATCGTGCGCCACACGTCCTTCTCATTTGATGATGAGATCCACTTCGGGCGACCCTCTTCTCCACGTTGCTTTCTCCTCACTTCTGAAGTACATGATTTGTTAATGTGTGTCTCTCACAGATAGACAACTATGAATCACTTCATCTATTTGGGCTTCAAGAGTTTCAACCTCTCTGCACTTGCTTTCTCCCAGAGTGATTTCACCCGAAGTCAATGATCTGTCGATGCATGTCTCCCATAGATCAACGACTACAATTCACTTCGGCTCTTCAGGCTTCAGAAGTTTCAACCTCTCCAAACTTTCTTTCTCCCAAAGTGGTTTCACCCGAAGTTAATGATCTGTCGACGCGTGTCACCCACATGATCTCGATGTAATACACACGTCCCTATGATCGAATGATCATGATGGATCCTGAAGGATCCTTAGATCCATGGTCCACATTAACTTTGAGACTTTGGGACTTCGGGGGTTTTGGTGTTACCAAACCTTTATCCTCCCAAAGTGGTCAATGTTGGGCTAACTATATCATAGATCCAATGGTCTGGATAGTTCCCAGGAATATACAGATCTACGAACAATATTTACTTCGTAAATTCGAAGGATTCGCCTCTTGTGCAACGAATATGCTCAATTCATCAGACCCATGAAGTCTGAAGGGCTCGAAGGATTAACACCTGTGTTCCTTCTCTAGATCTGACGATCGTGAGGAACTTCGGATCCTACTTAAATAATCTCATCCATTCATCTTTCAAATGAAAGGATCTCTCCTTTAGGGGCTTGAAACTCACAATTCTACCTGATTTCTATCATCTCCTTAAATACTTAATTATTTTTCACTAATTCTCCCTAATTTAATGCTTAGAGAAATCATCTGCGCACCTCTTGTGCTCATCTATCAACTCTAGAAATTAAGGAAGGGTTCTCGTTCTCTGCCCACTTCGCAGAGGCTCTGTGCACACATCCACTACCTCTCTTGATATTGACTGACCCCTTCCTTCAGAACAACTGGAAGTATCGGCATGCACACGTGAGGATATGCCCAAAGTCAACAATTCACATTTCATTTATTTTAACTTGAGCCACCACATAGCTCAGGAATTTATGTGTACATGCCAGATAATTTCTTATTTTCTTAAATACACAAAGGCATAATTGAATGGATACAGTATAACCATTAAGAAAACATGTCCATCCCTGCAACATTCATAGGATATCCAACTTTAACTCACATCTACCACTTAAATAAATAGGATATGAGATTAGTTATCTATTACAGGTGGTAGCCAACAAACTGACTATGGGTGTTCATCCTTCCACCCAACCATAGGCTCAGAGGCATTCATTCTTAGCACTCTGGGTACCCCTATTCCAAGCCATGATATCACCATGGAATTTATTCCAATTCTCATCGATCCTTTCTCTTTCTCATCTTTTGCGAGGTTTATCAGATGCTTCCTCAACATCGAGCTCACAACCTTCTACTCAGGTCCCAATCTCTGCATAATCTCAGAGATATCCCTCTTTGTGATGGCCTCGATGAGGTTTATCAGATTCTTTCTCCTCATCAAGCTCGTGGCCTTCAACTCATTCTCTATTTCTCTCCCCTTCCTTGCATTTTCCGCTCTTCTCTTCATATCCTCTTGCGTTACTTGCACACACATCCCTCTTATCTTGTTTCCTCTTGTCAAAAGGAAACCCAAGTCAGTCTGGGTCTGTCAGATCCTGTGGTACTTTGGGTTGACCTTCTGCAGCTAGACCATTATTCCATTTATGGGGGTGGTTGAGGGTTCAACCACCGGTCCTTTTCTTATTAATCATTCTCTTATCGTGTTCACATTATTTATTCTAGTGATATCATGGCTAGTAATTTCAAGGATTCACCCCACAGTCAGTTATTGTAAATTAAACAATGATACATATACAATGTTCCCATGCCACAACATGGTAATCCTAATTAATGTTAAATTACAAGTTGGGTGAAACAGGGGTGTTACACTGTCAAGAATAAATCGGGAGAGATTAGATTTTTCGTAGATTTCCAAAATGTAAATTGAGCTTCCGATAAGGAAAATTATCCAATTCCCCCCATGGAAAAAATTCTACAACGTGTCTCTAGGTTTGAAATGTTTTCTCTTTTGAATGGCTTTTATGGTTACAATCAGGTTCTCATAGCAAAACCAAACCGGTTTAAGACCACTTTCAAGACAAACTGGGGAATGTTTGCGTATCAAAGAATGCCCTTCAGAATAATTAATGTTGGTGCTACTTTTCATAGAGAAATGGACATAGATTTTAAAGGTCTATTTGTTCATAGCATGGTGATCTATATTAATGATTCCATGGTTTATTCAAAGCAAAGATATGATCACCTAAAACATATGAAGTATATTTTTGAAAGATGCATAAAATATGGTATTTCCCTAAACCCCGTGAAGAGCATCTTTTCCATTTTTGAGGGTAAATTATTGGGGTATATTCTTTCCAAGGATGGTATTTATGTTTAACTAGGGAAAACCAAATCTATTATGTATATTCCCCCTCCACACAATGAAATTTATATGCAGTCCTTTTTCAGAAAAATCAATTTTGTAAGAATATTTTTTCTATATTTTGTTGAAATTATCAAACCCCTTCAACAGATGATAAAGAAAGATTTTCATTTCAAGTGGAAATATTTTAAAAAGTATGCCTTTAAGAATATCAAGGCCACCATAGAAGTTTCACCTTCCCTACAAATCCCATACTTTTCTAAAGACTACTTGTTGTATACTTTCACTTCCGACCATTCTCTTGTAGCAATGCTCACTCAAATAGACCATCAAGGGAATGAGTGCCCCATAGTGTTTATGATCACTATACTCTAAGGTGTTGAACTGAATTACCCACTGCTCGACAAGAATTTTTTTTTTTTCCAAAAAGCTATCAAATAGTTCATTCCTTATGTATTAAAAAATCACAGGAAGGTAATTGTCCCTCACCCAGAGGTCATATCTCTCTTCATACAAAGAGAATTGGGTGAAAGGAAAGGAAAGTGGATGAATGGTTTATAGGAGTATGACCTTGAATTCAAACCAGAAACCATCGTTAAAGGTAAAGGCATGTGTAAGCTAGCAACTGGAGCCATGGATTCTGAGGATCAAGAAGAATATGGATGGTAGTAGAAACCAACCCTCTATACACAAAAATTTCCTTATATTCCATCAATTGAGAATTCATGGTACAATGATCTCAAATACTATCTTCAACATGGCACATCTCTTGAACATATTAATGAAAAATGAACAGAGCGCTAAGGATGAATTCTAATAGTATCAATTGGTTCATGGTATATTATTCAGAAATAATTATGATGAAGTTCTGCTCCGATGTCTTGAAGAAATATGTTGAAAAGGTTCTCAAATATATGAATGATGGACCCAATGAAGGTCATTTTTCAGGAGAGAGAACAACCCACAAGATATTAAAGGTTGGGAACTACTGGCCAACAATATTCAAATATACTCATGCCTAAACTTGGAGTTACGACATTTTCCAAAAGTCAACCAGAAGAGAGAGCAAGGAAGTTGTTCCACTTTATCCTATCATTGTCAAAGAGCCTGTCTAACAATGTGGATTGGACATAATCGTTGAGACCAATCCTCACTAATTTAAAAAACACAAGTATATTCTAATTTCCAATGCTTATTTTACTCGTTGAATGGAATAAATACCATTGACCAAACTAAACAATGAAGTGGTAATGATTTTTCTTGAACAAAACATCATGACCAGGTCTAGAGTACCTAACACTCTTGTATTTGATAATGCTACATATTTTTCATCGCTTAAATTGACTGAGTTATTTGTATAAAATGGGATCACTTTAAAATATCACCAATTATTACCCCTAGGGAATTGGCCTGGTTGAATCCACAAATAAAAATCTGATCTGCATCCTTAAACAAAATGTAGTCGATCAGTAGAGAAATTGGCATAATTCACTGCATAATGCCCTCTTGATTGCCTGTGTTACTCCCTAAGTATCCTAAGGGACCTCTCCTTACTTTATTGTCTACGATAATGAGGCTATCCTTCCTTCAAATATCTACCTCCCTTCCCTTTATCATACACAATATTCACATGGGAGAGAGTTTCATGTCATCCAAAGACGCATTGACACCTTGTTAAATATAGAAGAGAACCGCTCCAAAGATAAAACCAAATTTGAAGCTCACCAATAGAATATTAAATGTTGGTTTGAAAAAAAGTATGTTGGAAAGAAATACTTCCAACTTGGTGACTTAGTTTTCAAATGGGACAAGCAATAAGAAGACAAAGGAAAACACTCAAAGTTTCAACAATTTTCACTGGGCCCCTTCGTAGTCAAAGAAAATATTGGCCTAGGTACTTACCGATTGAAAAATATGGAAGAGGATGTAGACGTCCTCCCCATCAATGAAAAAATTCTAAAGCATCACATTAGCGATCCTTTGAGGAAGCTTCCCCTTGTACACAAATAAAGAGTTTGCATTTTCATCTTTGATTTTCTGCTCAGTTTTATTTTTCCTTTTTCTCATTTCTTATTTTTCTTTATTCTTTACAGTTTTGTTTCTTGTTTATTCCAATTATTTTTATTTTCCTCTCTTAAAATTTCTTACCTTGGACTTCTCAGAATCTTCAATGTCTTGAATCTGAATTTTTTTTTAAGCATGACACATTGGTATCAAAACCTTGTAAACCTATATTTTGGATTTTAGACATAAATTCATATCTATCAATGTAATATTGTTGTGCATTACTTCAAGTTAGACCCAATAGTATAACATAGTTCATTAGTAGATGAGCATTGAACTCTTAAAATGTAGCAAGAAAGAGAGCCAAGGGTCATGTCTAAGAGAAAACTTTTGTGTTTTTCAGAAACTAAATGGAAACTGCTTTGGAAAGGAATTTGTAGTACTTAGGCCATGATACTCAGGGAGTTAGCTCATCTATATCAAGTTGTAAAATCTCACTTTCATAGGTGTCATCCCACATTCCTTTAAAGGAAAATTGAAATCCCCCCATCCACCTCTCTCTGAATTTAAGAGAATCATGTTATAAAGGTAAAGGCTTGGGGAAAGGAATTCTAGCTCATGTGGAACATGAAAGTATCTGTGTTGGGGCTATGGATGCTCGCTGGAAGTGGAGGAAGGATTGTAACACTAGGGTGACTCTTTTGGGGCCATGGATTCTTGGTGGAAGTAGAGTAACACCAGAGAAATATGTAATCGACTTGTATTTTCATAATTCTTGATATATCACTTCCCTGTTGTACTTCACATGACTTGTCAAAGAAAATCTAGTTAAAAAGGTTATATCATGGTAATCAATATTCTCTGGACATGGTTTTGACCTCTCCCTCGTGTCATAAAATATTGTCTCATTACAATTTTAATTTTTTAATACTATGGGACCTATTCTATCTCCCTTATGTCATGCACCTCATGTGTTTCAACTCTTAGAAGATTTATGTTTAGATACCTTTTGCATAAATTCATGGATTCTCCTAGTGCATCACTATTTGTTGTGTGAGGCATCAACATCATCCTTCTTTCTTGGAAATCATTTTCTTTCAACATGATCAAAATGGGACCCCTCCTTTTCAATAGAGAGCTTCTTGGCATCATAAGAAGAGATACCTAACTCTTTGATCCCTCTTTGATCATGTTGCTTTATTTTCTAGACTTGTTTTGGTTAACTTGGTTTTGACACTTAGAAAAAATTTCAAGAATCATTTTTTATATTGGAAACTTTCCCCTCAAGTCCCCTGATACATATAGGAGAAGTTTCCCTTAACTAGTCCTCTGATTTATCAAAGAGATTTGTCCAATTTTTTCCAATTCATGTTATTGATAACCGACATAGTTCATATTAACTCCTCTGATTCAACTGGAGGAATTATCATGAACTTTGTCAGTTAG
>JZKD02S1736683.1:0-10832 GCA_000966675.3 Picea glauca | reverse complement strand
AGCCAAACAAATTGTTAGTTTCCCATGCACATATATTTTCACTGCACCTTTATAACATCATCACAAACAATTCTTAAATTGTGCATGCTAACAATCAAATCACTTTTATCTATTCGATGATACAAAGAGAAATGAAATTCCATTCCTCACACATGCATCGATTTTAGGTTATCACTTTTCAGGTTAGGCACTCCTGCCAAGGTGTCTTTGAATTCAACCAACTTATTACCATATGGATTCTTTGTCCATATTTATTATTTTAGCAGAACCATATTTTCTTCTCTGAATCGATCACAACCCTAAAATCATCATTCATGAAACTCTAGGTTTCACATGAATTCCTTTAAGCATTCCTTTGGCATCCATATAATGTACGCAAAGTTTTCAGAAGGTCCTAATTTCATGAAAACATGCATTTTCTCAATCAATTCCTTGCAATGTTCTAGCTATGAGCACCTTTATTCCCATAGAACCAGTCTTCATGACCACAGTCTAAGACAGAGTGATAAACTCTATCTTCCTTGACTGGCCTAGAGGAACTCCATTTTCTCTCCATGCGACTGAGAGTTGTGACCTCAGTTCTATTCTTTTCCAGCGCTATCCTTTCAGCTCCAATGTCTAGACTCTATTATCGTGGCTAAACCCCTTGTCTACATATGGACAGTGTAGATCTATTTTCCCTTAGATCCAACAAATACAAGGGATTGTTGAACCTCAACTAGATCACGGTTTAATTCTCCTTTCGATCTCCGCAATGAATACGGGCCATCCGATCTACGATCAAATCCCAAACTCAAAACAACACTATATTGAATTTAAATTATGGGTACAAATCTCAATGTTAACCCGTGTGCATATGAAATCTCCGTAATGATCACGAGCCGTCAATCTTAGCCTTCCATTGATTTTAACCACACGATCTCCAGATATAATAATTCCAACACGTAAGTGTTTAACCAAGAATTTAGGTCGATACAGAGCTTTGATGTGCTAAAATCAACCCCAAAACCCAATCATAGTATGAGTTTTACACTACATTAATGCATGGGTTCCTTATGGGTTCGCCCACCGATCGTTCATAGATTGGTGGTTCACAGTGATTGTGGAACCCCAATATGCTCTCTCTTTATCAAAGAGTTCAATATCCGCAATCTGAGAAGTGCTCGCCTGACTCTTTTAATTGTGGTCGTTGGTTCTCCACCTTGATGAGATCAACAATGTTGGTTGATTGTGGGCCGTGAAATAACACACCCATAAATTTTACCTTTGTGCTCCACAATGATTCCCAACCATCGATATTTGTTAACAGATCGACAGTTCTCAGTGATTGCAGGGCCCAATATGGAAAGTGTTCACCCAATTCTGTCTAATCGTGGTCGTTGATTATCCACCCCAATGAGATCAACGACATTGGTTGATTGTGGGTCGTGAACTAGAAATTCCATTAATTTCACCTTTGCGCTCCGCAATGATCCCCGACCGTCGATTTAATTGAATGACTAGTGTTTGATTCATTAACTCTAGTGGATAGTGAAGTCAATTTGACGACTACGATCGATCTCCCCTCTGATGAGCGGCTCACATTCATCTCCTCTGTCAGGTTCTTAAGTATCCTGATTCGATCAGGGTTTTCTTCCTCAATCATACTCTACTTGAGTATTCGGTGCATACAACTACCCTTTCAAGCATTTCGTGCATAACGTTAAGAAAATAAAACATTTTCAGACATGTCCTAGTACATATTTATGCACTTCATCACATTATCCTTAATTTTTTCATGAGTGAAACACAAAAGAATCTCGACTGTTTCTAAAGAAATACAACCATCATCACTATGGTGCCAAAACATTTACTTTCATCTGCATACCAACTCTCCCATCCCAGATAAAACATAATACTTAGTAAGAAAAGAATTGAGGGATTTCCCCTTCTTCCAATTCTTTATACACCACCTAGGACTTTTCAGCCCAGCTGAGTTATCTATAAAGGCCTCATTGTCTTTTCTTAATATGGATTCAACCAAGCCTATTCAATCAAACATACTCATTTATTCATTCATTAGTCTTCTATTTATTACATGATTCTTTCAAATGTAATCCAGGATTCTTATATATATAGATATATATATAATCTTGTAGCTCACTACCTAACTCTTAGCAGTTATTAAGGTTGTGACTTTGTCCTCCTGACAGAGTTTTCACAAAGTTCTTCCACGGGGAACTCCCTCAGTATGCAAATTCCTTATTGCATGTCCATCACTATCTGTGATGGCCTCAACCTTGAGTTATCTTTAGTTGTTTACCAAATATTCCATAAGGAATATAAACATCCATATTTGTCTTGCACCCAAATTATGTATCCATACATATTCTGTTTTTGTTAACTTATATCCATGATGTACTTAACCATATGCATAATCAAAAGTCTGAGTGTAGCCTCCATGGGTATATTTCATAGTCTACATACATCTCTACTTTAAAATTAGTCAACTCATGATTGTTCAAAATCATTCTCATGTGATTCTCAAGGCATAATCATTTGCCTCTTATCCTAAAAAAAGAACATTCTTGCTCATTTACTCTTTCATTTATTTATACTAGTCTTTCCCGGGGGAATGGAGAACATCCTCCTTAAGTTATCATTCAAAAATGAACTTTCATGACTCTTCAAAATGGAGTCAACAATGCATCCATGGTATTCAATTAATCTTGGCAAGTGCAATTATTTCCTTGCATATTACTCATCAAGGTAGCCACACTGTGCCTTTAGTATACATATATCCTTACATCATGCATGTGCATCATTTACACATGGACCTATTAGACTTCCAGATCCTCCTCCAAGGATATTGTTTCCATATTTATGACAAGCCTCATAGGGACACACAACATTGAGCTTCCCTCTCAGTTGTGAGCTTGCAGTCATTCAAACGACATCCACATGGAAGTTGAATCAGACATAGTCATAACTATGTTCCCTTCTATATGATAACAGCTAGCAAGAAAACACTCTTGCCTCAAACTCCTTGGAACATTACCCAACTTATAAATACAATATGGGAAATTATAACCATGCCTAAGGTAACATAATCAACCAATTTAGCTTCCAACTATATCTATATGGCTACCATCCACCACTAGATATCAATCTGACCCATTGGGATTCTAGAAGTGCCCCAACACTTCCTTTACCACATTCAGGATCAACATTTAGTCACCCATTTTATCTTAATTTTAACAATTTAATGTCTAATTCCATTTGGACTAATCCCTTAAAGACCAAATGCAATTTCGAATTATGTTACTTACTAAGTATCCTAGTTCATAAATCTAGAGTATCTTTAGGTCAAGATCGGTCTTGACCCTTACACCTAGAATTATTTCTTTTGTTCACCACAGTCAGGGATGGAGGCCACTCTCCTCCTCCCACAAGAACTCTGGCATATTAGTTTCCTATCCACCAATCAAGGGAGGTTGTTGTGATTTCTCACTCAATCACTCTATATTTCTACAACTATGTTTATCATTTTGATTAGAAAAACCCTGCCCAGCAATTCCTGTACCCAGAAAAAAAATTCGTTTCTTAGTCCACTTTGAAACCCAAGAGCTGCACATGCTCTCCCTTTTCAGGGAATGGTAACCAAACTCATTCCTTTGATCGTGAGGGGTTATACACCTATACTAGGTTTAACCCTTCATTAAAGCAATAATCATTACTGCTACAGATCCTTTCCATCAATTGGCATTGCTATTTTAGTTTAAATATTAGTGTTCTTCAGCATAATCCCATTCTCATAGGACCGTCTATCATTTCACAAGAAATGCTAGGCTCCCTTTGACATAGACTAGCATGATTCAATATCATTGGGGTAAGATCCCAACTGTATTTTAAATTTGCATCCTTCTACTCAAGGACTTATGCAGATGATTTATGTTTGGCGGTAATATTCTCCACGGGTTCATCTTAGCCTTGGTAACCGAATCTTATGACTGTGCAAAAACACGTACAATTGCACAATGAATTCAACTTATTCATTTGGGAAAATTAGCAACATACAGTGCCAATTTCCAAATTATCTATCGATAGTAAAGGATCTCATTCCTCTCTTCACTAGAGTTTTTATACACCTCTTAGGAATGCAGTAAGATAGGGTGTTACCCCTTAAATTCCTCTAGAAATATTTTCATATGACTCGTACATGAGCCTAAATAGGTCAAGTGTTGTAACCTGGATCTGATACCAATTTGTAACACACCCATGGTGGGGAATAAAAATTATGTTCTTCTTAAGAGAATCAATACCCTAATTCAGGGTCCCTATTCCATTCTGCTCCTCCAGATCTTTCCAACCATGATCTCCATTCTTTGAAACGAGCTCAGAGCTGGAAGATATCCCCTCCCAAGTTCTTTGGGTTCTTCCATCCCTCTCTACTTGCATATGACTATGGGCTATGACCAGACACCAAAACAACATGCGCTAAGACAACCACCATGCGAATCCTCCGTAGTGGAAAATATCTGAAGTTCACAATCTAACACTGCTTGTCCTTGGGGATTTCGACAGCCCTGATTCACTTCAGGAATTCAGCGTTTGGGAGTCTTGGATGCTCACACAACCTTTTCTCCTGAAGTACTTTGTACCTAGATTTCCATATAAAATGCCACGCGTCCATTTTAAATCAACGACTCGGGTTCATTTTAGGACTTTGACATTCAGTAGCTTTGGACATTTCTGTAGTTTTTCTTCCCAGAGCGTTTTCTTCCAGAGTTAAGGATCATGTACCATGGATCTTTCCTAATCAACAATATTGGTTTACTTCGGGACTTCGGCATTCGAGAGTTCTAAACGTTCCAACAATCTGTTCTCCTAAATTACTTTCTTCCGTAGTCAAGGATCGTGCGCCACACGTCCTTCTCATTTGATGATGAGATCCACTTCGGGCGACCCTCTTCTCCACGTTGCTTTCTCCTCACTTCTGAAGTACATGATTTGTTAATGTGTGTCTCTCACAGATAGACAACTATGAATCACTTCATCTATTTGGGCTTCAAGAGTTTCAACCTCTCTGCACTTGCTTTCTCCCAGAGTGATTTCACCCGAAGTCAATGATCTGTCGATGCATGTCTCCCATAGATCAACGACTACAATTCACTTCGGCTCTTCAGGCTTCAGAAGTTTCAACCTCTCCAAACTTTCTTTCTCCCAAAGTGGTTTCACCCGAAGTTAATGATCTGTCGACGCGTGTCACCCACATGATCTCGATGTAATACACACGTCCCTATGATCGAATGATCATGATGGATCCTGAAGGATCCTTAGATCCATGGTCCACATTAACTTTGAGACTTTGGGACTTCGGGGGTTTTGGTGTTACCAAACCTTTATCCTCCCAAAGTGGTCAATGTTGGGCTAACTATATCATAGATCCAATGGTCTGGATAGTTCCCAGGAATATACAGATCTACGAACAATATTTACTTCGTAAATTCGAAGGATTCGCCTCTTGTGCAACGAATATGCTCAATTCATCAGACCCATGAAGTCTGAAGGGCTCGAAGGATTAACACCTGTGTTCCTTCTCTAGATCTGACGATCGTGAGGAACTTCGGATCCTACTTAAATAATCTCATCCATTCATCTTTCAAATGAAAGGATCTCTCCTTTAGGGGCTTGAAACTCACAATTCTACCTGATTTCTATCATCTCCTTAAATACTTAATTATTTTTCACTAATTCTCCCTAATTTAATGCTTAGAGAAATCATCTGCGCACCTCTTGTGCTCATCTATCAACTCTAGAAATTAAGGAAGGGTTCTCGTTCTCTGCCCACTTCGCAGAGGCTCTGTGCACACATCCACTACCTCTCTTGATATTGACTGACCCCTTCCTTCAGAACAACTGGAAGTATCGGCATGCACACGTGAGGATATGCCCAAAGTCAACAATTCACATTTCATTTATTTTAACTTGAGCCACCACATAGCTCAGGAATTTATGTGTACATGCCAGATAATTTCTTATTTTCTTAAATACACAAAGGCATAATTGAATGGATACAGTATAACCATTAAGAAAACATGTCCATCCCTGCAACATTCATAGGATATCCAACTTTAACTCACATCTACCACTTAAATAAATAGGATATGAGATTAGTTATCTATTACAGGTGGTAGCCAACAAACTGACTATGGGTGTTCATCCTTCCACCCAACCATAGGCTCAGAGGCATTCATTCTTAGCACTCTGGGTACCCCTATTCCAAGCCATGATATCACCATGGAATTTATTCCAATTCTCATCGATCCTTTCTCTTTCTCATCTTTTGCGAGGTTTATCAGATGCTTCCTCAACATCGAGCTCACAACCTTCTACTCAGGTCCCAATCTCTGCATAATCTCAGAGATATCCCTCTTTGTGATGGCCTCGATGAGGTTTATCAGATTCTTTCTCCTCATCAAGCTCGTGGCCTTCAACTCATTCTCTATTTCTCTCCCCTTCCTTGCATTTTCCGCTCTTCTCTTCATATCCTCTTGCGTTACTTGCACACACATCCCTCTTATCTTGTTTCCTCTTGTCAAAAGGAAACCCAAGTCAGTCTGGGTCTGTCAGATCCTGTGGTACTTTGGGTTGACCTTCTGCAGCTAGACCATTATTCCATTTATGGGGGTGGTTGAGGGTTCAACCACCGGTCCTTTTCTTATTAATCATTCTCTTATCGTGTTCACATTATTTATTCTAGTGATATCATGGCTAGTAATTTCAAGGATTCACCCCACAGTCAGTTATTGTAAATTAAACAATGATACATATACAATGTTCCCATGCCACAACATGGTAATCCTAATTAATGTTAAATTACAAGTTGGGTGAAACAGGGGTGTTACACTGTCAAGAATAAATCGGGAGAGATTAGATTTTTCGTAGATTTCCAAAATGTAAATTGAGCTTCCGATAAGGAAAATTATCCAATTCCCCCCATGGAAAAAATTCTACAACGTGTCTCTAGGTTTGAAATGTTTTCTCTTTTGAATGGCTTTTATGGTTACAATCAGGTTCTCATAGCAAAACCAAACCGGTTTAAGACCACTTTCAAGACAAACTGGGGAATGTTTGCGTATCAAAGAATGCCCTTCAGAATAATTAATGTTGGTGCTACTTTTCATAGAGAAATGGACATAGATTTTAAAGGTCTATTTGTTCATAGCATGGTGATCTATATTAATGATTCCATGGTTTATTCAAAGCAAAGATATGATCACCTAAAACATATGAAGTATATTTTTGAAAGATGCATAAAATATGGTATTTCCCTAAACCCCGTGAAGAGCATCTTTTCCATTTTTGAGGGTAAATTATTGGGGTATATTCTTTCCAAGGATGGTATTTATGTTTAACTAGGGAAAACCAAATCTATTATGTATATTCCCCCTCCACACAATGAAATTTATATGCAGTCCTTTTTCAGAAAAATCAATTTTGTAAGAATATTTTTTCTATATTTTGTTGAAATTATCAAACCCCTTCAACAGATGATAAAGAAAGATTTTCATTTCAAGTGGAAATATTTTAAAAAGTATGCCTTTAAGAATATCAAGGCCACCATAGAAGTTTCACCTTCCCTACAAATCCCATACTTTTCTAAAGACTACTTGTTGTATACTTTCACTTCCGACCATTCTCTTGTAGCAATGCTCACTCAAATAGACCATCAAGGGAATGAGTGCCCCATAGTGTTTATGATCACTATACTCTAAGGTGTTGAACTGAATTACCCACTGCTCGACAAGAATTTTTTTTTTTTCCAAAAAGCTATCAAATAGTTCATTCCTTATGTATTAAAAAATCACAGGAAGGTAATTGTCCCTCACCCAGAGGTCATATCTCTCTTCATACAAAGAGAATTGGGTGAAAGGAAAGGAAAGTGGATGAATGGTTTATAGGAGTATGACCTTGAATTCAAACCAGAAACCATCGTTAAAGGTAAAGGCATGTGTAAGCTAGCAACTGGAGCCATGGATTCTGAGGATCAAGAAGAATATGGATGGTAGTAGAAACCAACCCTCTATACACAAAAATTTCCTTATATTCCATCAATTGAGAATTCATGGTACAATGATCTCAAATACTATCTTCAACATGGCACATCTCTTGAACATATTAATGAAAAATGAACAGAGCGCTAAGGATGAATTCTAATAGTATCAATTGGTTCATGGTATATTATTCAGAAATAATTATGATGAAGTTCTGCTCCGATGTCTTGAAGAAATATGTTGAAAAGGTTCTCAAATATATGAATGATGGACCCAATGAAGGTCATTTTTCAGGAGAGAGAACAACCCACAAGATATTAAAGGTTGGGAACTACTGGCCAACAATATTCAAATATACTCATGCCTAAACTTGGAGTTACGACATTTTCCAAAAGTCAACCAGAAGAGAGAGCAAGGAAGTTGTTCCACTTTATCCTATCATTGTCAAAGAGCCTGTCTAACAATGTGGATTGGACATAATCGTTGAGACCAATCCTCACTAATTTAAAAAACACAAGTATATTCTAATTTCCAATGCTTATTTTACTCGTTGAATGGAATAAATACCATTGACCAAACTAAACAATGAAGTGGTAATGATTTTTCTTGAACAAAACATCATGACCAGGTCTAGAGTACCTAACACTCTTGTATTTGATAATGCTACATATTTTTCATCGCTTAAATTGACTGAGTTATTTGTATAAAATGGGATCACTTTAAAATATCACCAATTATTACCCCTAGGGAATTGGCCTGGTTGAATCCACAAATAAAAATCTGATCTGCATCCTTAAACAAAATGTAGTCGATCAGTAGAGAAATTGGCATAATTCACTGCATAATGCCCTCTTGATTGCCTGTGTTACTCCCTAAGTATCCTAAGGGACCTCTCCTTACTTTATTGTCTACGATAATGAGGCTATCCTTCCTTCAAATATCTACCTCCCTTCCCTTTATCATACACAATATTCACATGGGAGAGAGTTTCATGTCATCCAAAGACGCATTGACACCTTGTTAAATATAGAAGAGAACCGCTCCAAAGATAAAACCAAATTTGAAGCTCACCAATAGAATATTAAATGTTGGTTTGAAAAAAAGTATGTTGGAAAGAAATACTTCCAACTTGGTGACTTAGTTTTCAAATGGGACAAGCAATAAGAAGACAAAGGAAAACACTCAAAGTTTCAACAATTTTCACTGGGCCCCTTCGTAGTCAAAGAAAATATTGGCCTAGGTACTTACCGATTGAAAAATATGGAAGAGGATGTAGACGTCCTCCCCATCAATGAAAAAATTCTAAAGCATCACATTAGCGATCCTTTGAGGAAGCTTCCCCTTGTACACAAATAAAGAGTTTGCATTTTCATCTTTGATTTTCTGCTCAGTTTTATTTTTCCTTTTTCTCATTTCTTATTTTTCTTTATTCTTTACAGTTTTGTTTCTTGTTTATTCCAATTATTTTTATTTTCCTCTCTTAAAATTTCTTACCTTGGACTTCTCAGAATCTTCAATGTCTTGAATCTGAATTTTTTTTTAAGCATGACACATTGGTATCAAAACCTTGTAAACCTATATTTTGGATTTTAGACATAAATTCATATCTATCAATGTAATATTGTTGTGCATTACTTCAAGTTAGACCCAATAGTATAACATAGTTCATTAGTAGATGAGCATTGAACTCTTAAAATGTAGCAAGAAAGAGAGCCAAGGGTCATGTCTAAGAGAAAACTTTTGTGTTTTTCAGAAACTAAATGGAAACTGCTTTGGAAAGGAATTTGTAGTACTTAGGCCATGATACTCAGGGAGTTAGCTCATCTATATCAAGTTGTAAAATCTCACTTTCATAGGTGTCATCCCACATTCCTTTAAAGGAAAATTGAAATCCCCCCATCCACCTCTCTCTGAATTTAAGAGAATCATGTTATAAAGGTAAAGGCTTGGGGAAAGGAATTCTAGCTCATGTGGAACATGAAAGTATCTGTGTTGGGGCTATGGATGCTCGCTGGAAGTGGAGGAAGGATTGTAACACTAGGGTGACTCTTTTGGGGCCATGGATTCTTGGTGGAAGTAGAGTAACACCAGAGAAATATGTAATCGACTTGTATTTTCATAATTCTTGATATATCACTTCCCTGTTGTACTTCACATGACTTGTCAAAGAAAATCTAGTTAAAAAGGTTATATCATGGTAATCAATATTCTCTGGACATGGTTTTGACCTCTCCCTCGTGTCATAAAATATTGTCTCATTACAATTTTAATTTTTTAATACTATGGGACCTATTCTATCTCCCTTATGTCATGCACCTCATGTGTTTCAACTCTTAGAAGATTTATGTTTAGATACCTTTTGCATAAATTCATGGATTCTCCTAGTGCATCACTATTTGTTGTGTGAGGCATCAACATCATCCTTCTTTCTTGGAAATCATTTTCTTTCAACATGATCAAAATGGGACCCCTCCTTTTCAATAGAGAGCTTCTTGGCATCATAAGAAGAGATACCTAACTCTTTGATCCCTCTTTGATCATGTTGCTTTATTTTCTAGACTTGTTTTGGTTAACTTGGTTTTGACACTTAGAAAAAATTTCAAGAATCATTTTTTATATTGGAAACTTTCCCCTCAAGTCCCCTGATACATATAGGAGAAGTTTCCCTTAACTAGTCCTCTGATTTATCAAAGAGATTTGTCCAATTTTTTCCAATTCATGTTATTGATAACCGACATAGTTCATATTAACTCCTCTGATTCAACTGGAGGAATTATCATGAACTTTGTCAGTTAG
>JZKD02S1736672.1:60534-81491 GCA_000966675.3 Picea glauca | reverse complement strand
GGCTGGCTCGTGATGAGACCCCCTTTCCTTTGGCCATGCAACCAAAGGTCATTGCCCTGGTTTGGTGACCAGATGATGGCAATGTCATACTGCTAAATACCTATGAACATAATGGACCGGCTCGTGATGAGACCTCCCATCCTCTTGGTCAGGTCTTTCATTTATTTATTATTTTTTCTTAGGGTCCCTTAGTTTCTTATCGAGAGGCTTTTTATTGCCTTCTCGGGGATCCCCTGGGCGAAGCATCTCTAGGTTTTCTTTTTCTATGGATTTTATCTTTTACCAGCTGCTTTTACCCCCTAGGCCTTTAGCCCCTTCTTCCCACAAGACAAGATGTACCCTGGAAGGTGATCCTAATGGACAGACTAGGGGAATGGGATGGATGAGCGGGGTATAAGATGAAAAAGTGATATGATGGTGGGAGCGGACGATGGCTCTGCAAACCCCCCTTGGTGACTAACCAAAACCCATGAATACCGGCCTTCTAAGTTGCCCCATCAATCACCCCAACAATGGTCAAGTGGATTAGTGTAAGATCCAAGCAGTCATCCGAAATGAAAGGAACCTAATGCATATATAAGAAGGTTATAACGATCAAATATGACACATACCATGATACCTCAGACCAATTACCTCATGGAGAAAGAGCCCTCTCCGATGCAAGCTCAAGCCGGTGGTGATGGATGCTGCTACTGCTGACAGGACAAGTCTGGCTGAGAAGAAGAAATATGGGCCCTCAAGGGCCATGCTCAAGTTGATCCGCTCGCGTACTCCATGTCTGGGATCATGTGGGCCTCGAGACATTATCTCCTAGTTATCCCTAGATATCGGGGATAATAGGTGATAATCTCATAACTGTGATGATGCTTTGATCTCCTTATATCCTGCACACAAATACTTAAAAGTGGTTAGCTTGCTTTTTGTATCCTAGCATTCTTTGTTTGTAAATCTTGTATCTTTTGTAAATCTTGTATCTAATAGATTAATTATTCTTTTGTGCTCCTTGTAATCTTTTTGTAACGAAACATTGTAACTTTAGTTGACCCCTTTTCCAATCTTAGGCACTAATCTTAGTTTCCCTAGAAAAAGGCTTGCTTAACATAGTAAACTTGCATCTTGCATTGTGGCCTTAGCATCTTAGGTTAGAATCCCCCCAAACCTTAACAAACTAAAATCAACTCCTAGAACCTAACTTTAAAACGTATCTAGAAACTAGGGACTACCCCCCTTGGCTTCCCTAGGAGTGATACTAGACGAAAGAGGTTCAAGTCAAAGTGACAACATGAGATTTGAACCTAGGCATTGTGCCTCCAAGGACACAATAAGTGAGATAGACTTAGCTCACGTTTGCAAGTGTGTATAAGGACGGCAACAGGCCCATCCAATGATGCTCCTCACAACAAGTACAAAATCAACTAATTAATAACGCCCAACCATGGACAATTAAGGAGAAGCCAGATATAAAACCATAAATGAAGTAGAGAATGTGGGACATCGTTCTTATTGAATGAACGACAAACAATAAATCAAGTTTTCAAGTTTGATTTCAACACAAGATCAAGAGGACCTAAACGTGCCACACCTAACTTTCATCCCTGGTTATGGCAATGCATGAACATGGTGTCATCAACCCTAAGTAAACAATTATAGAAGGAAATATTAACAAGACAAAGGGGGGGTTTCTCCTCAACCTTATTGTCTTCTTGTTGGAGCAAACTTGCCCTTCTTCCAAGATTACACTAGTAGATATTTACAAGTAATTTCCAACCATCAAATCAACCTAAGAAAAACCAAATAAAGACGAAGATCCTTACATTGAAAGGCCCCTTAACTTCTTCCTTCCAAAATATCCAAAACATCTTTAAGTAAGATTGAAGGGCAACTCCCACACTTCCAACCATGCCTCTAGAAAATGAAATTCTATTATATTTATAGGCTTCTACCTCGAGCAAGTCGTAACTAAGGCATTCCTCCATAAATCCCTAGTAGGGTTTGACCATCTTAAACATTCCATGCGGAGGCTTCATATATAGGGCACACTTTCGAAGACTTCTTGAAACCCTAGCACACCCTCTTCCTTTTTACAAATGAGCACTCAGTAAAGAGAAGCCATATATAAATGAAGTAGAGAATGTGGGACATCGTTCTTATTGAATGAACGACAAACAATAAATCAAGTTTTCAAGTTTGATTTCAGCACAAGATCAAGAGGACCTAAACGTGCCACACTTAACTTTCATCCCTTGTTATGGCAATGCATGAACATGGTGTCATCAACCCTAAGTAAAAAATTATAGAAGGAAATATTAACAAGACAAAGGGGGGGTTTCTCCTCAACCTTAATGTCTTCTTGTTGGAGAAAACTTGACCTTCTTCCAAGATTACACTAGTAGATATTTACAAGTAATTTACCACCATCAAGTCAACCTAAGAAAAACCAAAGAAAGATGAAGATCCTTACATTGAAAGGCCCCTTAACTTCTTCCTTCCAAAATATCTTTAACTAATATTGGAGGGTAACTCCCACACTTCCAACCATGCCTCTAGCAAATGAAATTCTCTTATATTTATAGGCTTCTACCTCGAGCAAGTCCTAACTAAGGCATTCCTCCATAAAGACCTAGTAGGTTTTGACCATCTTAAACATTCCATGTGGAGGCTTCATATATAGGGCACACTTTCAAAGACTTCTTGAAACCCTAGCACACCCTCTTCCTTTTTACACATGAGCACTCAGTAATACTAGCGTAGATCTGTAACAACTTGTGGCTCAATTAAGGAAAAAAAGAGTGTGTTGTTCTTGAGGAGCAGTCAAAATTGCAACGACTTACATAAATTCACCAAAAAACAAAGAAAAAACTGCCAATTAGAGGTGTGCTAGGGAAGATGAGGGTGAAAACCCATTCAACATGTTGTTGTTGAAAGATAAGGTGATTTTTGTTGAAAGATAAGGTGTTGGAAGCCCTAATTTCAGATCTGTAACAATCTTGAAGTAGAGCTGCAACCCGAATTTCATATCTGGAAAAAACGCTTCCAAGAGTGTTGGATAGAGGAAGAAAATTCCGCACTAGCTTTGATATTGCTATAAATGAAGGAGGTGGTGCATTTATACCACTCTGTCAGGGTAAAATTGCCATATCCAAGGAGAAGACTAGGCTGAACTTATTCTGAGATACAATAAAATACAACAAAGTGTAATAATGTGTGTCTCAACATTGTGAAGGTTCTATCGGTGAGATTGCATCCTTTTGTCACTACTAATAGCTTCGAACCTTGTACAACTTTGCTCTGCCATATTGACTCATTCGGGCCT
Organism: Picea glauca; assembly: GCA_000966675.3. Classification (NCBI taxonomy): domain Eukaryota; kingdom Viridiplantae; phylum Streptophyta; class Pinopsida; order Pinales; family Pinaceae; genus Picea; species Picea glauca. The sequence continues at coordinate 78,178 of JZKD02S1736672.1, read as the reverse complement.
CTTTCACGTTAATTTTCTTTTTCTCTTTTGTTTTGTTGAGTGGGTTTTGATAGATGCAAATATAAACAAGACAAAGGGAGGGTTTCCCCTCAGCCCTAATGTCTTCTTGTTGGAGCAAACTTGCCCTTCTTCCAAGATTACACTAGCTGATATGTAGAAGTAATTTCCAGCACCCAAATCAACCAAAGGAAAACAAAAGAAAAATTAAGATCCTTACATTGAAACGCCCATTGACTTCTTCCTTTGAAAAGATCTTTATCTAGGATTGGAGGGGAACTCCCACACCTCCAGCCATGCCTCTACCAAATCAAATTCTCTTATATTTATATTATTTTACCTCGAGGAAGTCCTAATTAAGGCATTACTCCATAAAGCCCCTGTAGGGTTTGACAGATCTTCAACATGCCATGTGGAGGCTTCTAATGGTAGGGCACAACTTCCAAGGTTTATTGAAACCCTAGCACACCTTCTTTCTCTTTACACATGAGCACTCAGTGATAAATGTTGTAATTCTTCATTGTGTTGGCGATGGTCATAGACATATTGATGACTCAATGTCGATGGATGCTTGACCTTGGTTAGATTGCGAGTATGGCACCCTTACCTAGGAGGTTGTTACCCTCATCAACATGATGACTATCCCATTGGGTGCACACAATGGGAGGAGTCTGTTGCTTGATTAGAAGAGGTACCTACCTTGGAGGAGGAGCATTAGGCACTTGGAGGAGGGCATTTAGCCCTAGGAGCATCGGACCATGTGCCATACACCTTAGAGTTTATACACTTGACTCGAGGATGCTTGGGTTGAGGAGCATACTTCATGGAGGTTGGTTTTGGAGTTGGATATCGATGTTGAAGACAAGCATTGGAGCATGCTAATTACATTGGCACAGATGGAGAAGCATTAGGCACATTAGAGGACATGGGGCACATAGTTAGAGGGGGAATGCCTTACATGAGGACCGTTGGAATCCACCATGGAAGAGGTAGTGTTGGAGTAATAACTTGTTGAAAAGCACACCATCCTGGAGGAGAGGTGTTGAGCCGTAGGAGAATCATGCTTAGAAGGTGTTTCATCATGGGGGTTGGGTAAACACGAGTATGACACTTGTGCATCTGTGTACTGTAGAGGGCTCCATGTGGGGTTTCCTTGTTGGTTACTTGTATCGACATAAGCCTTTGCTCTATGTTAGACTCCCTCACCTATTGTATATATGAAGGGAGGAAAAGTCTATGTATCTTTGTAATTTTCTTGGAGAAGTCTTAGAGGGAGCAAGAAGCTAGTGTTTGTGATGTAAACCCTAGGAGAATGCATGAAGAAGAGATAGATGCCTTAGATATTCTTGGAGAGTTTTCTCTTGTGAGACTCTAGGGTTTGTTCTATGCAAGTAAACTCTAGAGACAAACATGACTTTAGAGGTAGAGATGATTTGTCTTGTAGAGTTAATTGCTCAGATCATATTGTAGCATTGTTCTTGTTGATGCAAGATCGTGAAGAGCCTACCTAGAGGAGTCTTGAGATTGGCATGATGCCTTGCTTGAAAGAAGACTGGTTTATTGTACTCTTTGTTGACCACCTATTCAGATAGGGGGTCAACTCATGTGCCATGAATATGTGCATCATCAGTTGCAAGTATGTTGAAGACAGTTTGGTTTTACTGGGCATTTTATGCCTCCAACACAAAATTTTGTAAACGAAATTTCCGCACCCCTGCGTGGGTTAATAATGTAATAAGTCTGCATGGATCATAGTTAGGTCAGGTACCTTGGGATGTTTTCATTGGGAGAGTTCTTTTCACCGAGGGTTTTTTATCCTGAGGTTGTCAACTGGGCTTTTTAGCCTGGTTGATTTCCCATGAGTTTTTCCCTCACACTTGCAATAATTCCTCCAAAGTGGTGAACGACGTTCTAATGGTCTCATCCTTTGGTAGCTATTGTTTAGGAATGATGTTAATGACCATTTTAGACATTGTAGAAAGTTTCGCGGAATTTCGTTGAGTCTAGATAGGTTTTTTTTAATTAATTAAATTTAATTAATTTTCGTAAGGTTGAGATTTTAATTATTTAATTAATTAAATGTTTTTGAGCAATTATTGTAAAAACTAGGTCCTTGGACTTTTGATAGGGGTATTTGTTCTCAAAAGAAATGGAATAGCACCCCTTACACCCATGGACCAAGTTTCAGCTCAGTCGGACAAATTTTGCTATGCATTTGTCCACCCGAAGTGTTAGTCAGTTAAAACAACAATTTTAATTGCTAAGTATGACATTGCCGAAATGTCAATAATTGTAATAATGAGTTAGATGATGTGAAATGTTGAAATGATGGTTAGAGAGAGCCTCCCTAAGMATAACATAACCCTCCCAACCTTTTCCAACCTATTCTAACCCCTTTCCCACCTTCTACACTCAAAAATCATGCCCCCTAGGGGGATTGACGTTTTTCCTTGGTGGAGGTTGTTGTGACTTATTTGGGGCCCCCTATCATAAGTTATGACTCTCTTTGATGCCCACATCACCTCCTAGGATGATCCCACTCATTTTCTTTCATTAATCCCCCTCCATTCCTTCATTTTCACCTTTTTTTTGCCCCCTTCAAGAGGAGTTACGCCCCCCTCTTCTAGAAACTCCACAAATGATTTTTTTAAAATTATTTGAGACCTCTCACCTTCCTTGGAATCAATCCCAATGCCTCCTACACCTATTTGCTTGATCCCAACACCTCGTACATTTTTTTACACCCTATATCTAGCTTTCAAACCCTAGATGGTGTGCCCTGGCCTTGAGATCTACTCATTTGCTTGGTGGTGGACATTTGTCTTAGATCCAAGGGGGGTAGGTTTGCCTCTCCAAGTATAAATAGATCTCATTTATCACTCCCATCTCACCATATCTTGAGCTATTGTTATGCTACTTGATTTTCCACTCTCTCTCTCTCTCATTGCTCCATTATTTCACTCTTTCTCTAGTGTTTGGAGTAAGTATTTCTCCGACACCCCTCTTCTTAAAGCAATAATAAAGGAAACTTTGGAGGATATTTTGGGAAGATCTACAAGTATTTTGGATCTTGCAAACATATGAGGTATAATATTTTCAATTTGATATGATGCATGTATGAATGGATCTTAGGTAAAGTATTTTATTTGAGTAGGTTTTGCAAAGAGTATTCTTGTGAATCTATATATGTGGTTAACTAGATAATGTGCAAGTATTTCACTTATTAGCTTAACCCTCCATATTATCCATTGTATGCATGCTATTGTGCTGAGTTTTTTGTAGGTTGAACCTCGAGGGTTTCATTAGATGTGCCTTGGGTAAAAGTCTATTCTTTGAGACTCTCATACACTCCAAGCAAGCTTCTCATATTGCTTCTTCTTCTTATATTTCTGTTGCAGACCATATTTCAGCTAGCATACTTAGTCTTATGGTCACAAAAACTTAAAATTTTTCATAAAATTTATAAGGCAAAATTTTGCCCTAAAAAAGCGAAATTTTTCCAAGCTTGTATTGTTGTGTGTAGCTCTCCTAGCAAGAGAAACCTTGCTGTTTTTGCAGGTATATCAAATCTGATTTGGAGAGGTTTGGCTACATCAAGAGGTCCACACAACACTAGAAAACCCATCTAGGGGATTTTTAGCTATCTCTTTAACCTCCTCTTTCATTTCAGAAATTTTTAGTTGCCTACACCTTGGGAGAGTCACCCCCAAAATTGTTGGGCTAGATTTTGGATTTCATTTAAGTTTTTTTTTTCCAAACCTCTTTGACACAACATTGGTAGGCTTGCCTCCACCTTGTGCCATTGTGAGTGGTTTGCTTATTTACATTTCAAGTTTTGTTTAAAGTTTAATTTGCCTACACCTTGGGAGAGTAACCACCAATATCGTATGGCTAGGATGGTAATATGTGAATGATTTCTCTTGTGTACATGTTTAAAATATTATAGAGTTAGATTTCACACATATGCTAATCTTAGTTCAAGTCTTAGATGCATAGTTTCGTTTATGTGCTTTGAGTTTCACTATGATCTAAGTAATAACACATCTAAATGCAACACATATTTATGTTTAAGTGGTGATTCATTCTTTGGCAAACATATCTCTCAAGATTTCAAGTTTTCATTTAATTTTGCAAAGGCATTCATGGATATGTGAATGGTGTAGGATCTAGTTTTTCTTTTCAGCAAGCTTCTTATGGGATAATTTGTGTGGCTAAATGATAAAATCTAAAGTAATTTTCTGTTATAATTGACAAGTTGTTCTTGTCTTCACTTTACATCTTTTTTTCAAGTTTACACATTGAATTGTGAATGACATGGTTAAGTGAATGATATGTATCATTTCAGCTTTAAATTCATGCTTTAGATGTGGTATTAGTTTTCCATTTCATAAGTTATAACACACTCACAACAATCATTTTAAGTTTCGGTTTTGAGCATAAATTACTGTTTTTGGGCACCTAAAAGTCATCTAATACACTCTAAACACACCTAAAGACTCACCCGCAAGTCATAATAATATTTTAGACAACTTAGGATAGCCTAATTCAGCCATCTCCACGATCTAAAACGGGTTTGAGGAAAACAACGGAAGGAAGTGGCGGGGGACCGTCCCGTGACGCTCCAGGTGGGTGTCCTTTCTGGGAAGTACTCTTACTGTCAGGGCTGACCGTGGAAGCTAGGGTGGGCCTCGTTGCCTTACTATCTTGAGAACCCGACAGTTATTTGGCTATAGGAGGAGGAGGTTTAAGGCTCCAAACATAGTTGGGGGGGGGGGAATAAAATTTACTTAATTTTTAAGAGACTCTTAACCACCTAGTTGCATAGACAATCCATGTGTGTTGGGGGATCTTAGATGAATGTTTAGGAACACACATTGCAAGCACTTTCATGTTTACAAGTCTTAATTGCAATCTTATGKYTTKTCTTTCTAAATGTTTTAGATTTTTATGAGCATTGGAGTTTACAAAACTACACATCTTTTTTTATGCTTTATGGTGTGATTCAAGAAGAAGTTGAGTATCCCATTTGGGGAGGCATCATCTTCTTGGATATTGAGTGCTTTAGTGGTTGCCATTGAAAAACATTCCAATAGAGTAAGTGCTATTGGGGCATTCTTGGCTTATGTGATTGATCTTGAGTTAAATATTTCTTAAACTCTCACTTTGGGCATCATTGTAATTCTTGTTCATTTGTATCTTTGTGTAATTATTGTAACATCTCTTATTCTTTATTGTAAGTAATTGTATGCTTGTTTGTGGGGATAGTTTCAACATATTTTTACTTGAAACATTTTTTTAATTGAACCACCTTCAAACTTAGTTGACCCCTTGCCCAACCTTAGGCACTAGTCATAGTTGACTTAGGGAAAGGGCTGCTTGTCATTTAATCTTGCACTTTGCATTTGCTGCTTTAGCATCTTAGGTTAGTTTTCCCCCAAGCCTTCTAACAATTTAAAACCAACTCCTAGAACTTCAAAGTTAAATAAAATCTAGTAACTAGGGTCTACCCCCCTTGGCTTCCCTAGGAGTAAGCCTAGAAGGAAGAGGTTCCAGTCAAGGTGACAGTGTGGAATGTGAACCTAGGCATTGTGCCTCTAAGGACACACTAAGTGAGCTGGACTTTGCTCACGTTTGCAAGTGTGTATTAGGACGGCAACACTCTTCATTCCCTGGAGGTCTTGGTGCTTGCATTGATGCAAGAGTGTACGAATTAGGGTTTGAAGACTCAAAAACCTAGCTTGACTTTTACCAGCTTTGTGATAAAGCTGTGTTTTGTACTTGTACTTCATCACACACACACACACGTATACACATATATGAGTTGTGTACTTGTAAATATGATTTTTCGCCTATATTATCTTCATGTTTGGGTAGATTTTGGCCTTGTTTATGCATATGCTGATTTGACATAACACAGAGCTAAAATTAGTTAAGTGATTTAACACATCTGGAAGCTAAGAAGGTAGATTTATCACTGTTATAATCTGTCGTGATAAGTATTTTCAAATTTGTTATATGCTTGAGAAGTGTGCCCTAAGGGCTGAACATTGTTGCATTGAAGTACACTTGTTTGGTATTTATTTTCTTAGGTGGCGTTGTGAATTGGGTAAAGAGAAGTGTAGTATTCGTTGCTATAAATTTATATTTCAGATTCAGCCGTAAGGTTGAAAGTTCTCCAAATACATCCATAAACCTTTAAAGTGAAGTAGAGTTTCAATTTGAGCAACCAATGAATGATTGTTAACCCCATTGAGGTGGGGAAAAAACCATTTTCAATCCATTGATGCCACAATACCAGTGTAGATCTGTAACAACTTGTGGCTGAATTAAGGAAAAAAAAGTGTATTGATCTTGAGGAGCAACGAAAATTCCAACAACTTACTTAAATTCACCTGAAGACAAAGATAAAACTGCCAAGTAGATGTGTGCTATGGGAAGATGAGGGTAAAAACCCATAAAACTTGTTGATGTTGAAAGATAAGTTTTTGGAAGCCCCAATTTCGAATCTGTAATAATCTTGAAGTAGAGTTGCAACTCTAATTTCAGATCTGGAAAAAACTCTTCGAAGAGTGTTGGATAGAGGAATAAAAATCCACACTAGCTTTGATACCATGCTAGAAATCATGATGTAGAGGATCTATGATGAATTCTCCAACAAGCCCTTATCGAATAAGACAAGCAAGCGGAAATATAATGTCGCTTAAATGATGAACACACAAGACATCAAGAGAGTGTGCAACAAAAGTAGAGTGAAATAGTATAGGTGACCTTAGGCAAAAAAATGAATAAACTCACTTGAATGAGATGATGTTATAAATGAAGGAGGTGTGTATTTATGCGTAAAATTTTTATCTCCAAGGAGAAGACTAGGCTGAACTTATCCTGAAATACAACAAAGTGTAATAAAATACAACAAAGTGTAATAATGAGTGTTGTTGCTTCCTTATACACATCTGGGATAACATGGAAGAAAACTTTCAATCCACTTGGTGTGTCCTTGGGGGAAAGTTTCGAGTCAAGGTGTTGTCACCTGATCCTCAAATCCTCCGTCTAGGCCAACTCCTAGCGAAGCCAATGGGGGTAGTCCCTATGAAAATAATCTAAGGCTCTTTTAAACTAAGAAAACAAAAGAACTACTTCTAGGATTTTATTGCTTAATAAAACAAATGCATTCAATATTTAACATTCATCATCATTTGAGATAATCACATTAAGTACTTGTCCATGAACATTCATATATCAAGAAAGATACAAGATCTGCAAGATTTAACAAATTTAGTTAGACAATTGCATGAATGAAGTAAATTCCCTACATAAAAATAAATCAGTTGTACCAGTGCCTTAAAAGGAGTCGTGGGCAATTGTTGATCACGTGTTTTATTAAGGTAAATTAAAGTTAAGTTAATGAGAGAATACATGGCCTTTTTAGAGGCTAGCTCTTTGTTTCAAAATTTGCGGAGAACTTACCGAAACCAAAGAGGTCTCACCAGTAAGTTCACTAAGGGCGTCGGATGTCCAAAACGGGTGGGAAACCAGGTTCCGAGAGGGCCCACCTTACTTCACAGATTACCCTTAGGCGTTTTCCCGCGCATTGAGTTAACAACATCCGATATTTCCCTAATTAAACTACAAACAAGGTTTATTGACTTTGCAAGAATGAAAGAGATCAACTTTGTAACCTGCTTTGTAACTAAAAAGAGAATTGGCAAGATACTTGGAATTTGAAAGAGGTTTGCAAGAAAATAAGGAAAATTAGAACTTGCAAAATCTATTGTTGAGTGTGGGAAACAAGCATTAAACTGAACATGCATAAAGATTGAAAGTGAATTTTAAACATGCATGCGAAATATGAGTGTTATGTGTGTTGAATTTGCTTAACCTGTATGTGTGCTTGAGATCAAAAGATTAAACATGCATCAACAGAAAGAAAGCCAAACCACGACACACAAATCCCCGTAATGGGGATGGAGAAACTGGGCTCAAAGGGCCCGCTTTTATTAAACATATTACAATGAGAACTAAGTTCTCTTGGAGGTTAACTTAGAAACTTGGATCCTTATAAGCTTTAGATCTTAAAAAAAACTACAAGAAAATTAAAATAGAAAAATCTTCTTTGATGAAGTAAGAAATCCCTCGGGTGCTTCGAAAGTTCTGATTTTGCCAAAAAACGACGAAATCTCTACTTGTACCTGTTATTGCTGCAAGAAAACAACAAACAATTAAACCCAAAAGATGGCCAAACACACTTTGGCGGTGTCTTTGGTCAACTCAAAAAATTTGCGAAAAATGACTAAGCTAAAATAGGCTAAAGCAAGGGAAAGTAACTAAGGAGTGAGAGCTATAAAATCAGCAAAGAAAACAACTTTATATTTGCAAATTTATAACTTTAGAAGCATGTAGAGATTTGCCTATCACTAGCCTATAAAATACTAGGAAATCAAACGCTAAATCGAGACAAACTTAAGCTAGATCTAGAAAATGATGAGACTCTTTAAAAAAACTTTAGATTTATCTTTTAAAGATGCATGCAAATGAATTAGAGAAGATTTATCTTTTCTAAGACTAGCTAAGTTCTTGCATGCAACAGAAAACCAAAAGAATCAAAACTTTTTGTATAGAAATTTGAGTGAGAAAGGGGGAAGAGGCAACTTGAGGCAAAGAACTTGGGCAATGGAGTCCATTTGATGTATTGAAGAGGGGAATCCTTTCGGTTGGATGAATCTGAAGGTGTTGGAAGTTCAAGATAGAATCTTCCACTCCTCCAAGCTAGAGATCCTGCAAATTTATGACAAATCTTGCCAAGAAATTGTTAAATACCCTACACATAGAATTTAGAAAACATGAGATTAAACCGATAATAGCATGAAATCATAGATTTCAATGTGCTATAACAAGATTTAGTAATACAAACAAGTTTACTAATATCTTATTAATCAACAAAATAATAATTGTAAGAAAGGCAAATTTACCATACTCAACACATCACCAAAGGAGAAGATCCTCCACACATTTGCACAAAACACCGTGTAGAACTCCAAAGTATTTATTCCTTATTCAAATAGAAAAATGATATAGTGTGTATACTTCTTCCCACAAATTCTAACTCACTAAAGGAGAGGGGTATGCTTGCTTAAAATTTAAATAACAAGAGAGGTGACATTCCCAAGAGAGGTGCGCATGATCTAAGGAGGAGATGCACATAGGGTTAGGGAAGTGGCACACTTAATAAAGGGGAGTGGTGCATATGTTAAGTGTGGTGAGTGTGAAGTGGAGAGGAGATGGAGTGTAGTGGACTAGGGTGAAAGGGGACTGATGGAGGTGGAAGTGGAGTGGTGAGGGAGTGAACTCGAGTGAGTGGGAGTGTGAGGGCGAGTTAGGGACATTGCGATGTGTGCCCTCTCTCCAAATGTGCCACATGTGCTAAGTGGGGTCGAGTCCCTTCATTGGGATCTGCTCCACGCCATGTCACTCTAGTAAAGTCGCCTACCTCTCTAGTAAACGCTTCCAAGCTTCCAGTTGTCTGGGGACAAAGAAAAAACATGTTTCCAACATGTTCCCTAGTTTTCCTAAAAAATAGGAAATTAATTAAATGACGCCTTTTCCTTAATTTTCGAGTAAATTTCATTTTTTAGTGATAATAATCACTTTTTTGTCTCGAAAGAAGGGAAATAGGGGTTTACATGATACTTTGTACTGGAAAATGACCACAAATATGACATCTAACAATGTTTGATGCCATATTTTTACAATTTATTGACTTAGAATTAAAAAATTCCATTGTGCGGGAATTTAATTAATTCACCGAAACATTAAAAAAAAACCTATCAAACCTAGTTGCAATTTCCATAAGAATCAATCAAGATGACCTAGTATGATCTCATATACAGTCAGACACTAGGAATTGGTTAAACCATGCCAAGGCCTAACCACAAGCACATACTCCAGCTCTGGAGTTAGTCTTCTGAGTGAAAAAACTTAGAAATTATTGATCGCCCACAAAGACATGCCAAAAATAATTAATAAGTGAAAAAAACACTCTAGAGTACATGCGCGTACCTCAGTATTAGGTTGCCAATAGCCTTTTACAATATCTCATACTCAGGTCATTTATTACAATGGTGGAAATGCGGAAAAATGTGGTCTTTTGAAAGACCGACTGAACTTTGAACTTTGTCATATGAGCACTGACTACTCAATCTTTGGCAGCTCTTCATGAAATCCATCTTGTGCAAACTGGTGGATAAAATTGGCTCCATATGGGGACGTGTGGTTGATGTTTACATCTGTAGGAGACCATGCAAGAATCTAGAATTACGCTACCTGCATCATGGACGCCTCGTCAGCAATCATATCCATATAAAACCAACAATAAACACAATTTGCAATGATAATATACAAGTACATATAATACAACAAAGCATTTAATATACATGTGAATATAGTACAGAAAACAGTAAATAATGTACAAAAAAGTCAAAGCATAATGCACAAAGGATAAGGGTTAGAGAGTATGATACAGTAGATGCCCCCATGGGCATCAGATGACCTCTGTGAAGAAAAGATTGAGAAGTTGGTCGTTGAATGGAAGGGCCAACTTCTCACCATCCAACTTGTTGATATAAAATGAATTCTTGTCAGCTGTACCCTGTATGATGTATGGATCTGTCCATAAACTGTCAAACTTTCCATGATTCCCTGGCTTTTCTCTTCTTTTATCCCAAAGAAGGACTGTGTCCCCTTCTTGAAAAGCTCTTTGCCACAAAGACTTGTCAAAAGTCTTCTTTACCTTGTCCTGATTCTTTATACTCTGATCCAATGCTTTCCTTCTGATCTCATCTAATTCTACCAACTGATAAATTTTGCTCTGTTGGAAATCCTCATCCAGACCATATTTCTAAACATACTGATACACTGGAAGCTTTAAGTGAAATGGTAAAGTAGCGTCAAGCTCGTAGACAAGCTCAAAAGAACTCTTACCTGTGGAACTCTTTTTGGTTATTCTATCCGCCCATAATGCAAACTTAATCTTGTTGTCCCATGACCTCTTATTATTCCCCACTGTTTTCCTAAGAATATTCATTAAGTTCTTATTGTTGTATTCAACAAGACCATTACCTTGGGGATAATAGTTTGAAGAGAAGGACAACACAATGCCATACTTAAAACAGAAAGAAGATAACTCTGTAGAACTGAAGGCCTTGGCATTATCGGTTGTAATCTTGGCGGGAACACCGAACCGAGTGATTATCCTATCTTCAAGAAAATCCATGACCACTTTGTCGGTTGTTGACTTAGTGAGTATTGCTTCTACCCACTTAGTAAAATAATCAATTGTTGTAATTATCCAAGTGTAACCATTACTTGAATTATCCTTAAACTGACCTATGAAATAAATCCCCCACTGCTGAAAAGGGGCTTCGACCACTACAGGCTGAAGAGGCAAGGCTGCTAGCTTCTGCTTCCCCTTAAATAACTGACACTGCTGACAACTCCTAACCATTTTATGAACATATGAGAAAATGGTTGGCCAATAGTAACCTGCTCTGAGGATTTTGTGGGCGGTAGTTTTAGCCGCAAAGTGTCCACAACAAAACCCTGAATGGAAGTCAACCAAACGTATCTTGGACTCTAGCTCATCAACACACCTAAGTATCACTCCATCGATGTTCTTCCACCCCAAGTCGTCTTGAATGATACAATACTTAGACGCTTTCAACCTCAAAGCCCTCCTCTTATGACCAATCAAATGACTTGGGCAAGTGAGGTTTGAAAGAAAGTAGATGATATCTGAATACCATTGGTGTTGTTCTAATTTCTGAAGCTCTGGTGACAAGGCTGGCCTAGTTTGATCATTTTTACATACTAAGTCCAACACTTGTTCATTTCCTTTAGTGAACATTTGAGCCAACCCTTTACCTAATCAACTTAGTGGGTTTAATCTCTAAGCCAAATTCTTGAATCTTGGAGACCCACTTTCCTCTGACTCCTAAGCAATCCCGTTGCCCAAGGATATCTTTTACTGCTGAGTGAGGGACATACACCACAACTTTTGAGTATCCTATGTAGACTTGAAAATGCTTGAGAGTGTTAGAATTAGGGAAGTAAACTAGAAAAATACTGTCCTTTTTGTTTTTAGTTAGATAGAACAGTAAAGGTAAAAAATAAATCAAACTTTATTTTAGAAAAGTAGTACAACAGAAGATCCGAAGATGAATCTCATTCATAAAACTTATTTCTGAGTAGGTAAAACAAACATATCTTATTCTTTTATGAACACATCAAAAACAGATCTGAACTGAAGAAGTAAATCAGATCTAAACATCAGATTTAATATTGACTGAAAAGTAACTAGGTCTGAACTGTAGTAATATTCATGAGTTAGATCTAAGCAAACAGATTTGTTTCTAGAAGGAAAACAATCAGATCTGAACCAGTTAATGTAAATCAAAACTTTTACAGTAGGTAGATCTAGACTAGATAAATATGAGCAGTTGCAAGGACTATGTAAAACAACTTTAATCAAATCTGAGTTAGAATAAGTAGATCTAGATATAAGCAATGCAAAAACTGAAACAACAACTTACCTTTTATTTCCTTACCTCTGCATCATGAAGAGAAGCAAGACACAAATGAGAGATAAAGATCCACTATAGTATGCTCAGATAAGTCTTATGTATCTTGGATCTGCCTCAAGGGTCAGATCTCTTGTCAAGAGAAGCAATGGACTATCAAACCACCATGAAACCCTCACACTCAAAACCCCAAACCCTCACACAATAAATCTACCAGAAAAGGGAGGGACGACAGCCTGTTCAGCTACCCCTGTAAGGTGTCGTGGCCTTCAATATCCTAGATCTGTCCTAAAAGTGGGGACAACAGGCTGCAATGAAGGTATCACTGGTAGAAGGAGGGGGCCGACTAGTAACAATCAAGAAGGACAACAAATATCAACACTTTCAGTGGAGGAATGAACACCCTCAACACCCACACAACAATATGCAATTGAAGCAAGGATAAGGCAGCAAAAGAAGAGAGAGAGGCTGAGCTGCTAACAAAAGGAGGCTATCACAAGGAGGCCGCACACTATCCAAGAAGGTTGCAGCCTGTCAAAGGAGCCTACAAAACTGTTACAAGGAGGCCATAGGCTCAAGAGAGCAATCCGCCACTTCTTAGGAGGAAGAGAAAAAATGAGTGTAGGAGAGAAGGGGGAGGGGTTCTTTATTTATACTTTTGGGTAAGGGATAGGATAAAAGAAATATAATTAAATTAATATATTTAATTAATATAAATATTAATTAAATATATTTATAATTAACATTTATTTAATATTTCTTATATTACCCCTTAGAACAAAATACAAAACCCCAAAACAAGACTCAAGCAAAGGTGGTGGGTTTAGGAGAGGTTTACACATGTCCATGTACCTCTCAAGGTGACCAATCAACTTTATCATCACTGCATATGGGACACATCCCTCATGTGGTCATGCCCGCCTTCAAAGAGGGTCACACACCAACAACTACCTGATCAAAGACCAGGTTTCCCCATAACATATCTAGGGTCTTATCCACCAAGGTACAAGACCAAGGATCAACCCATGCCTTAGACATGGGTTCCTAGGAACACGTCCAGGGGCCCTAGACATATCTAGGGACTTAACTGCCTGGTTCCAGACCAAGAACCCCAGTCATATACTGAGGGCCCTCTCAAGGGTCTTTACTTCTTGGTCCCAGACCAAGAACCCCAATTATCTACTGGGGGCCCTTACAAGGGTCTTTTGCTGCTTGATCCCAGACCAAGAACCACAACTATCTACTGGGGGCCCTTAAAAGGGTCTTTTGTTGCTTGGTCTTAGGCCAAGAACCCCAGTTATCTACTGGGGGCCCTTACAAGGGTCTTTTTCCATGGCTTTGACTGTTTGGTCCCAGACCAAGAACCCTAGGAGTGCACTGGGGGCCCTATATCTCAGCTAGGGTCTTTGCCATCCTCCCGGAGAATGGCTCTTTCCGCTGCTTTAAATTCAATAGAGAGATTTGACTAAGGCATAAACTTGCTTTTCCATACTAGTATAGTTAAGCTCAGAATTTTGTAATGCCTTACTCATAAAAGCGATGGGTTTCTCCTGACCCTCTTCGTTTTTCTGGAGCAAGACCCCTGCAACAGTGTCTTTTGAAGAAAAGGAAATGATTTGAAAATCCTTTGAATAATTAGGACTGATTAGCACCGAAGATTTTCCAATTGCGTCCTTAATACTTTTGAAAGCATTCCTTCCTTCTTTTGTCCACTCACATTTAACATATTTTTTCAATAACTTAAGGAGTGGTTTCATAATCTTAGCTAAGTTAGGTATGAACCGTCTGAGGAAGTTTATCTGTCCAAGAAAAGATTGAAGGGATTTCTTGGTTGGGGTTAAGGGAACTTTCTGTATGGCTTCAACCCTTTCAGGATCCATTTTTACCCCATCTTTTGCTATAATGTGACCTAGCAACTTGCCTTCGTCAACACACAAAATGGACTTAGCTGGATTCAAGGAGATGCCATACTTTCGACACCTTTCAAAAACCTGCCTAAGATGACTTATGTGATCTGACCTTTCTTTTGAAAAAACTGTTAAGTCATCTTGGTAGATTTCAATGATTTTGCCCATCAATTCATGGAAGGCAAAATCCATGGCCCTCTGAAAAGTGGCACATGCATTAAGTAAGAGAAAATGCATCCTTAGGTATTCAAAGTGCCCCAAGGTGTGGTGAAGGTATTTTTGTTTTGATCTTCCTTCCTCACCAAAACTTGGTTATAGCCTGAGAAGCCATCCAACATGGACATAATCTTGGAACCAGTTACCCTTTGCAGTAGGGTCTTGTTGAAATCATGTCGATTATTGTAATAGGACCAAATCCCCTTTTGCGGATTGGTCAAAAGACAATTGTAATATGAAGAATAAGAAGTCGCCCCCAACAGATATTAAAGAGGCCCAGAAATATAATAAAGGTGGGTTTACCCACCCAGTTTGAGAAGTCGGCCTTGCTAGTGAAGAGACACTTCACACGTGCCAGACTTGTATAAATAAATAGGCCAGTGCCTCAGTTAGAGACACAACTCAGTTGCTCATTGAGAGATAAGTTTCGGATCTGCTGCTGGAGAAGAAGGAGAGAGAGAGAGTGGAGCATATCTGGGAGAGGACTTTATGTATTAGTTTAAGAGATCTCTTGGTATTGTATTGGCTATCTATATTAAGAAAGTTTTTCAGGGTTTTCTTCTCCTAGTGGGTTTCCGAGGATAAATGATGTGTCTCTTGTGATTGTGTATTTCTCAGTGATCTTGGATTATTCTATTTTTATGTAATGAAATGCAAACAACTATATTAATGGCTTAAACATTAATAGGTCTCCATGTTGGGTAGGGGATAGTTGTCTTTAATGCATGCAAGATTTAAGTTTCTGAAATCAATGCATAATTTTATCCCCCATTTTTTTTTTTCTGACAACAACTTAGTTGGAGCACCAAGATGAATGTCTTGTTGGAGCAATGATGCCAGCATCCAACATCTTCTTAAGTTCGGCTTGAACTAAAGGTGATAACTTAGGATTTATTCGCCTAAGTTTTTGTATCATCCTTGAGGGGGATAGTATGTTGAAACACATCCTCTTTGTATGTTTTGAGCTCATCATATGTGAAAGCAAATACATCCCTATACTCTTGGACTAAGTTGATCAATTCTTTTCTTTCTTTTTTTGAGGTTCCATTTCCAATTTTTATAAACCTTGGGACTTCCTCTGTCCCAATGTTGATTTCAATATAACTACCAAGATTTATTGTTTCTTTTTTCTTTTTGTACATATCATGCCTGTCAAAGATGTTTTCTAGGGCAACTATTCCTCTAGGAACTGGATTTTTAATTGGATTATCATCCTCAACATATTCTTTACCCTCCTCTTTGTAGCTGACATTAAAATCCGAGAATTCTTTGACATTGTGGATGAACCTTAGAACGTGTTCATCATCTTTGAAAACCTGCCACTGGTCAATATTATCTGGGACAAATGGCCTAAAGATTATCTCCAACTTTCCTTCTCCTTTCATTAGATCTTTTGGGGGCTCAAGGGTAGAGGTTGCTACAACTAGACTATCAGCCAGGCTGTTTTGTTCTCTAGGGATAGCAATGAGATCCATAGCATCAAAGAATTCTATGGCATCCCATATAACATTTTTGTATCTTCTTAACCTCTCACTTTTGCATGCATACTTATTTTTTACTTGGAGAATTACTAAGTCTGAGTCACCCTTTATGTTTAGAATCTTGATACCCATGTCCCTTAGCAATTTCCAATCCTAGCAAAAGTGCCTCATACTTGGCCACATTATTGTTGCATCAAACTCAAGTCTGAATGCAAAATTGTAAGTTTTCCCAGTTGGAGATTTAAAAAAAAATCCTACCCCTTTGCCTGATCTTGACTGGGCTCCATCAAAATTCATCTTCCAAGGTTTATTGCTTGCTTTTTCATCTTTGAATTTTTCTTGAGCTGGTGCTAGGAAGTTAGAACATATGGAAAAGTCACCCATGTTAGACACTTGGCATAAAAACTCATTAAAAGGCTCTTTAGGGTCTTCTATATGATACTTCCTTTCGGTTTCCCTAAAGAGTCTGAAATTCTCAGTTGAGGGAGGAGGGTATGCAATAGTTGCAAATGTCATGTCCATATTTAAGTAGCCACCCATATGAGCTCCCAATTTCTTAGATAGAAGCATCCCCCATGCATCTGGAACAACTATAAAAAGAACATCCATTTTGAATGCAAAGTTAGGATGGAAGGCTAGCTTGACTGGTAGGTCTATGATTATTCCGTGTGTTTCAATTTCTCTAGAGTCCATGGCACACACATTTTTATAAGTCCTTGTGATTTTAAGGCCTAACCTTTGCATAATCCCTTTGGTGATGATGTTTGATGAAGCTCCTGAATCATACATGCAGTTGTGTAACCATTGACCATTTATTTCTAATGATACAAAGAAAGGAGGATTTTCTTCGTTAGTCCTATCTCTGCTAGTTAAGACTACTGGAGGATCTTCATGATGTTCCTTAACCTTTTCTTGATCTTTTGGAACAACTTTATTACTTGGAAGATTTATAGCTTGCAAAAGCTTCTCTTTCTGTGAGGGAATTTTCAAGAGATTTGACACTGAAACCAAGACCTTTGCATTTGATATCCAACTACCTAAATCAACATTCAGATTAGTAATTGGAGTGTTTGTAGGAGTAGTTACCTTTGGAAAGTTGGGTTGAGACTTGTGTGTTGCTTCTTTCCCCTTCCTCTGGTAGACTATCCCTCTGTGCCTTGCCATCTCTAAGATCTGCTCATTTGTAGGTTTGTGACCATATAACTTAGTCACATTGTCATATTATTCAACCACTTGATTACTTTGCTCACTTGTTTCTTGCATCTGAAGCCAATAATCCATAGATAAAGGGTGAGTTTCACCAAAGTTATTGATGTGGTTGGATTTTATGGGTTGCCCTACAAATTTGTTTGCTGAAGGAAGGCCCTGTTCATTTATTTGGCAAAATACTGGACAGGTAGATTCTTCGTGAAAGTCTTCACAAGCTCTACAAAAAGGTGGTGCTTCTTCATTAACCACATTATTTGACTCT
>JZKD02S1736672.1:35402-46410 GCA_000966675.3 Picea glauca | reverse complement strand
TTCCTCTGAATGTGTTGGATCTTGAGATCCTTCTGGATCTATGGCAAGAGATCCCTTCTCCTGCAAATACTCTTTAGGGTTTAACCATTAAACATATGTGAGTACATACCTCGGAGAGCATTTGCAGGTAGTGGCTCCATCTGGTAACAGCACTAATCATTACCAAAAACTTCAAGGGTGATTGCAACTGGTTCTACGGCTGCAACTGCAACTGGTGCTGCAACTGCAATTGGTTCTGAGACTGCAACTGCAACTGCAACTTAGGGTTTTATGAGGAAACCCTAAATTTTCAAACTTTGAATTTTGAAATTCTGATCCAGGGGATAGATGCGCTGAGCTGAGGCGAGTTAACTGGTGCAGTCGGAATTTTGAAAATCCAACTTTTACCCCCTCAAACTGTAATGTCTCGTTTTTCCTAGGTAGTCGGAAATTGGAATACCGTGGTGGTTTACACAGTTTCCCTAAACCATTAGATGGATGAGCTAGGGAAACGTTACTGGTAAAGTCACTTTCGAATTATAAAGTGAAAACTTAGGGAAAGTGAGTTTATTATTATTAAACCCCTCTTTGAGGGTATTTCTCTCCAATTAATAATTAAATGAATATTTTAACGGAGAAAAGGACAAGTGAATGAATAAAAGGACGATTGTAGGGAAAAAGGTATTATGGACTATTCATTTTTAAAAATTGAATTTGGGAGAAGAGCTCGGTGAGCAAATGAGGTTTTCAGCTGGAAACCCATTCGACACCTCGGATTCGGTAGTGAAACTATCTGCCCTTGCCTTGGAATCTCGGATTCGGCAGTGAAACCATCTGCCCAAGCCGAGGAATTGGAGAAGCCATTCAGGATTTTCATTTGCAGGGATTTGGCATCGTGAGTTGAAGCATTTCATGGAAGAAATCATTTTGGTTGTAGATTGAGTAAGAAGGGGCATCTCTTCATTGGCACGAGTTGAGGGATTGAGGCATTTTCTTGGAGCTGGACGCATCCCTTGCCATTTTTCCACGTGGGGTCTTTTGGAACAGAATTATCCACCATTCCAAGGCATGTTCTTTTGTGGGGGCTGAATATCCTCATCCTGGGTGCGTCCAACCATACTAGGGAGAATTTTTCATGTGGGAGGACCGATCTGCATTGTAGTAAGTGCACCCCTCTTGTGGTTGCTAATATCTTTGAAATCTGGGCGAGTTTGCTGTAGTGGTCGACCCTTATCATTGTTGGGCGTATTCTTCTTTACCTGGGCATGACATCTTTCATTGGAGTGGTGAATTAGGAATGGGAACTCGTGTGCTATAGTGTAGACCCTTAACATCCCGTGGGTGGCGACTTAACTCAGGTCTGGGCGCATTTTATAAGCTCACACACAGAGAAGAGGCCGCTAATTGAAGTCTGAGGTTTATTCCAGAACTGGGTGTGTTTCCTCTCATCCCTGAGCGTGGAAGCTTGTCATCATTGGTGGGGAATCGATATTCTATTTGGGGGCCAACGCCATCACTCATATTCAGCATACAATATTGGCATTGGCTCTACATATTGGTTGGTGCAAACTTACCTACATGTCTTAATGTAATCCTTGGAGGTTCGCACCTCTACTATGCACCACTGGAATACATACATCTCCAGGTTAATATATATTTCATTGCACCCTCTATCATTATTTGCTGCTGTATTAAATAATTGCTAGAAGAGCCTTACATCAACACTGTGAAATTTTGTGTGTTACCTTCACAATAATAATAAAACAAGCAGCACATTATCTCCATTCCATATTTGCAGTAATGTATTTCTAGATTGGTTGTTAGTGGATGTTATTTCCAAATTGTTAAAGCATATCTCAGTACAAGAAATATTAAGATTGATTTCACAGTTGTTGGGTTTCCAACTATTTGGAATAAGACATCGTGCACATCATCGGGGAGGCATAAAGGGATTCAAAACTCATCATAACAACAAACAAACTGAAGAGACAACCTGCTGTCCATCCAAATTTCATCTACAACCATCATTTACAGTAGCCTGCCAAGTGTTTGACGAAAGTCCCACACCAGATTCAAGGGGTTTTTCCCCAATTTTCCTACATAGAATATTTCAGTGGTATCGGAGCATGTTCTTGGCCAACTGTGGGCGACATTGATGTCTGAGGAAGGGCTGCAGAACATCACTTATAGGCGTAGGAGGTACAGAAGCATAGAGGGTAGAGAAGAAGAGATGGAGGGTACTCCAGAGAAAAATGCAAATATGCCAGAGGACAGAGAGGATGGTTTGTTCAGAGGGATTATGAAAGCCTTACAGGACATTGCAGAGGGCCAGAGAGAGACCCGAGAGTTCATTGGCAGAATCACAGGTTATGCTCTAGGGAGCAAGCACGGTGAAGAAAAGGGGGAGAGCAGCCAGAGAGGGCAGATGGAAGAAGGGGGAAACACACACAGACCTCGTGTTGAGGTGATCACCTCCAGGACCGGCCCTCAGAACCACCCTCACGACTACAGTGAGATTCCTAGATCTACCATGCCAAAGTTCTTAGGACAATCGGAGATAGGCACAGGAGGGCAGGTAGATCAGGATGAGCCATTAGCAGCATATTTTCAGGAGTATAAGGCCATGGATCCAAAGTTGAGAGAAGCTATGACATTTGCTGAGTTTTGTAGCTTCAAGGGGAGAAACAGGTCGAGGTTCTTCAACAGGGGTCCCACACAGAGCTACGTGTTGCAGTGCACAGTGGGCAAACTCACTTTACCATACTTCGATGGGACGTCGAAGTGCACTGCACGAGCTTGGGTGCAGAAGCTCGACACCTACTTCCAGTTGAACCCCATGGCGGAGACCGATGCCATTAAGTTGGCGACATTGCACTTGGAGGGTGAGGCACAGGACTGGTGGTACCACGAGATGACCACTCTTGGTCATGCCCATATTGTCACATATGCTAAGTTCACAGGTAGACTGGTAAACCGATTTGACAGATGATATCCTGAGATGTCTTTTAGAGACTTAGCACAGTTGAAACAGACTGGGTCGGCAGATGCATATATATCAGATTTCCAGAGGATATCAGTGATGTTCACCGATATCTCCGAGGCCCGTTTGGTGATGTTGTTCACAGAGGGGCTAATCGAGCCACTTCGAGGATGGGTGAAGGCTTACAAGCCTACTTCACTACAGGATGTAGTTAGCAGGGCTAGAGACTTACATGGGTCCGTACCTAAGCCCAAGTTCACCCCGAGACCGAACTTCCCCACGAAGTTCGATGACAGGACACCACCACAGAGAGATGGCGTAGGACAACAGCAGAGAAACTGGGCAGGACAACCACAGAGGGATTGGATAGGCAGGAACAGGAGGGATGATGCTACCAGACAGGATCTAAGGAGGAGGAAGCTGTGTTTCAGTTGCTAGGAACCATGGGTACTAGGTCACAGGTGTGCAGGCAAGGCCAAGGCGCACTACATAGAGGTGTTTTCTGATAGCGGGGATGATGAGGAAGAAGAGGAACAGGGACAGAAGGAGGATTTGCGGACAGCGGAGGCAGAGAAGGTATCGATGGAAACACGAGGGGTTATAGCATCACTCTTCGGCATACCCAGATTTCACACCTTCAGGATGAGGGGAGGAGTGCAGGGACATCGAGTGATAGTTTTGGTCGATGGTGGGGCATCCCACAATTTTATAGATTCTTCGTTAGTAGAACGAAAGAGCATTGCCTCTGAGTCTTTTGAGGGTTTCTCAGTGGTCATACCGGGGGAGAACACACTAGACTGCACCAGATACGTTCCACAGATGACATTGAACCTGGGAAACTACATGCTCATCGATGACTTCTACGTGGTAAAGATACCTGACACCAATGTGGTGCTAGGGGTTCAGTGGCTATACTCCCTAGGGAGGTACTCCACTAACTACCAAACTATGGAGATGGAGTTCCAGGGACAGGATGGCAAGAGAGTGGTTCTGCGGGGCATGAATACGTATCCTCCTAAGGTCATAACCACGAAGAAGATGGAGGCAGTGATGAGACAGGATGACATTGCACGGGTTGCGGAGTTTCATATCTCAGTATAGAGGTCCAAGGGCGGGGATCCCAATTGTCCGAGGGAGATACATGAATTGTTTCGGGAGCATAATGTCTTTGGTAATGTACCTTCAGGTAGGCCTCCCGACAAGGGATTCGAGTACATCAGTAAGTTAGAGGACTGCGCCTCCTGAAACCTTGAAGTACCCAGTAATTCGACCCTGGTGAAGGAAGTCTCAAAAACTCCCAAAACTCCCTAGAAAGATAGATCGGGTTGCGACAAGTCATTAGGAGAAGTCTCACGATCAGATCTGTGGTATACCCCCTCAAACTGACAATATCTGAATCACAAATCCACCCTCCTTCTCTCAAAGCCATTCCAAATTTGTAGATGATATCCTGGCCAAAGTAACTCCTTCAAAATGCTCCCAAATTGATGAACAAGGCCCTGCAAACAAAACCCAAGTGCCTGAATATCTCTAGACCCTGTCACAATGTTGGATCGAACTTCTCTTCATGAAATGGTGCGCCCTTGTTGAAAAACCCTCAAGGGTACGGCCCTGCTGCCTTCCTGGATCGATGATGGAACTTGTGATGACTGTAGAATGGTGTGGGCGGAGTATTTCATCCCCATGACCAAGCTTGGAACAAAGTGAATGGAATTTTTCACCACTGAGTTGTTCTCTAGGGTTTGTAATCTCAAAACCCTCAAAACTGTGTGCTCAAGATCTCAACAAGAAAATACCAAAATATCCAAGATGAATGAAAGGTGCACCCTAGCCTTTCCTTTATACTTCCATTTGATTTTCCTGTTGAGTTAATTTAACCCCTAGGTTCAAATCCTAACTCAACCTCCGGTGTTCTAATTCTTCATTGAGTTACTTTTACTCCTTTTTCCCTTTTTCCAAGTCAACCTTAAAATATAACATTGAGTTAGCTGACTTTCCCCCATGCTACATGAGACTATGGTCTAGTGGGGATGACTAGACCACTAAGTCTTCCACACCTCTTCATCAAGAGGTTGGGGACATTACATTGTGCCACATGTGCTAAGTGGGGTGGAGTCCCTTCATTGGGATCTCCTCCACACCATGTCACTCTAGTGAAGTTGCATACCTCTCTAGTAAACTCCTACAAGTTTCCAGTTGACTGGGGACAAAGAAAAAACATGTTTCCAACATGTTCCCTAGTTTTCCTAAAAAATAGGAAATTAATTAAATGACCCATTTTCCGTAATTTTTGAGTAAATTTCATTTTTTAGTGATAATAATCACTTTTTGTCTTGAAAGAAGGGAAATAGGGGTTTACATGATACTCTGGACTGGAAAACGACAACAAAAATGGCATCTGACAATGTTTTATGTCATATTTTTACAATTTATTGACTTAAAATTAAAAAATTCCATTTTGCGGGAATTTAATTAATTCACTAAAACATTAAAAAAAACCTATCAAACCTAGTTGCAATTTCCATAAGACTCAATCAAGATGACCTAGTATGAGCTCATATACATTCAAACACTAGGAATTGGTTAACCCATGCCAAAGCCTAACCACCAACACATACTCCAGCTCTGGAGTCAGTCTTCTGAGTGGAAAAACTTAGAAATTATTAATCGCCCACAAAGGAAGACAAAAAATAATTAAAAAGTGAAAAAAACACTCTTGAGTACATGCTCGTACCTAGGTATTAGGTGGCCAATAGTCTTTTACAATATCTCATACTCAGGTCATTTATTACAATGGTGGAAATGCGGAAAAATGTGGTCTTTTGAAAGACCGACTGAACTCTGAACTCTGTTATATGAGCACTGACTGCTCAATCTTTGGTAGCTCTTCAGGAAATCCAGCTTGTGCAAACTGGTGGATAACAGGTGTAACAACCCACAACTATCCATAAGTCGATCCATAAAGGGACTGAACTAACCACACAGTGGGCCAACATGTGGCCACGAGGGAAGATTAGCCAAAATATCTCAAGATTGTGAAGGTTCTATAGGTGAGATTGCATCGCTTTGTTGCTACTAATAGCTTTGAACCTTGTACAATTTTCTTTGCCATATTGACTCCTTCGAGCTTCTTTCACCTTAATTTTCTTTTCCTCTTTGTTTTGTTTTGTGGGCTTCATTACATCCTAGATTTGCAGTCAAAGATATTCAAGTCCCTGAATGAAGTTGAACCCTAGAGGCGCTTAGGAGGGTTGTCCACTATCACCACAACAACTCTTCCTCTCACTTTAGGTTGGTTCATTTCTTGCACAAGCGGGAAACCCTAGAAAAGATTTGATAAGATGTTCTTTAGAATTTAATGGATGGTGGATTGCGAAGACCTTTCCTATCCAATTGGGCGAGGGAATTGGTATGAATGATCGAGAGGGTTTGAACAATATGGAAGGAGATCTAGTTAGGTTGTTATAAACAAAATCTAACCAACCACCTGGATTTACTTCAATATGCATAAAATTAAAGAAGGGCCCTTCCAAAGACGCGCCTCACAACAAGTACAAAGTCAACTACTTAATAACGCCCAACCATGGGCAATTAAAGAGAAGCCAGATATAAAACCAGAAATGAAGTAGAGAATGTGGGATGTCGTTCTTATTGAATGAATAACGAACAATAAATCAAGTTTTCAAGTTTGATTTCAGCACAAGATCAAGAGGACCAAAACGTGCTACACTTAACTTTCATCCCTGGTTATTGCAATGCATGAGCATGGTGTCATCAACCCTAAGTAAAAAATTATAGAAGGAAATATTAACAAGACAAAGGGAGGGTTTCTCCTCAACCTTAATGTCTTCTTGTTGGAGCAAACTTTCCCTTCTTCCAAGATTACACTAATAGATATTTACAAGTAATTTCTAGCCATCAAATCAACCTAAGAAAAACCAAAGAAAGAAGAAGATCCTTACATTGAAAGGACCCTTAACTTCTTCCTTCCAAAATATCTTTAACTAAGATTGGAGGGTAACTCCCACACTTCCAACCATGCCTCTAGCAAATGAAATTCTCTTATAATTATAGGCTTCTACCTCGAGCAAGTCCTAACTAAGTCATTCCTCCATAAAGCCCCAGTAGGATTTGACTATCTTAAAAATTCCATGTGGAGGCTTCATATCTAGGGCACACTTTTGAAGGCTTCTTGAAACCCTAGCACACCCTCTTCCTTTTTACACATGAGCACTCAGTAATATTAGTTAAGATCTGTAACAACTTGTGGCTCAATTAAGTAAAAAAAAGAGCGTGTTGTTCTTGAGGAGCAGTCAAAACTTGAACAACTTACATAAATTCACCAAAAAACAAAGAAAAAATTGCCAAGTAGAGGTGTGCCAGGGAAGATGAGGGTAAAAACCCACTAAACATGTTGTTGTTGAAAGATATGGTGCTGGAAGCCCTAATTTCAGATCAGTAACAATCTTGAAGTAGAGCTGCAACCTGAATTTCAGATCTGGAAAAAACACTTCGAACAGTGTTGGATAGAGGAAGAAAAGTCCACACTAGCTTTGATACCATGTTAGAAATCACATGGTAGAGGATCTATGATGAATTATCTGAGAAACACTAATCCAATAAGATAAGCAAGCTGAAATATAATGGCGCATTAATGATGAACACATAAGAGTTGAAGAGAGTGTGCAACAGAAGTAGAGTGAAATAGTATAGGCGACCTTAGGAAAAAAAAGGAATAAACTCACTTGAATGAGATGATGCTATAAATGAAGGAGGTGGTGCATTTATACCGCTCTATCAGGGTAAAATTTCTATATGCAGGGAGAAGACTAGGTTGAACTTATTCTGAGATACAATAAAATACAACAAAGTGTAATAATGTGTGTCTCAACATTGTGAAGGTTAGTGTAATAAGTAACCTTCACAATTGATAAGTGACCCCCCAAAGAAAATGTACCTGCCTGGAACAAGACAACAACAAGACAGATATATGCAAGCTATGTTCAATGGGGTTAGTACTTCATATTTGAGTGACTATCTGATATTCAATGTAAGCAATTTGACAGTAAATATTGACGAAATCAATGTTTGCAAAATGGCAATGATAAATATGTCACTTGTCAATAAATACTGGAATGATATAGCATTCAATGTAACAAATCAACACTGAATCCAATAAATGCTCTTAACTACCATTCAATTGCTTATAAAATGAAACGTTGTTGCATCAAGATGAAATAACCAAGGGTGACGTCAACATTCCAGGGTTAGTAGGTTAGCGTTAGTGTAGTTAGGGTTTCAGTTTAAAAGAGGTTTGAGAGTGTTTAGATCCAATTCTACTTCAACACTGGAGGTCCTAGATCAGTGCCTTAGGGTTAATGGATTCATAGATGAAGAACACAAAAGTTGAAGGAGATGAGATTTTAAAGGACTAGAGGGATAAGTTTTGAAGTGCTGCTAAAACAGGGCTCCAAAATCATAACCCTAAGGGAGAGAGGCTAAGTCCGGTGTTGCTAAAGCAAGGCCTCGTGCTCTCTCCTCCTTCCCGGCAAACAACTAGTTCAATGAAAATAAAAGTCAAGACAAGAGGGTTTAAAGAGGGAGAGTGTTGTTAAGGAAAGGTTCTTTCATCAAACCCTAAAAGAAAACGGCCCTAGGTGTAGATAACCTAGGCCTGGGACGTCCTATTCCTCTTGAAGTCAGAAGGTGCGGCTAGCTTAAGGGAAGAAGAAAAAGGAGTGTAGCTATGGCTAGGCTCTCTTCTTCTTCTTCAATGGCAAAATTTTTTTCTATCAGTGGACATGAGACAATGACCTACTTGTGTGTTTGTCCCCTAGGGTTTTGATTCAACAATATATATAAATAGATGCAAGAAATTAAACTACAACCATTCAATCAAGAAGTTTTGTAGAAAAATACTTACAAATCATCAAGAAAATAATCATGCAAACCCTAGTTGTAACACCTTCCTTCAATAAAAACACCATAGAATACCAAAAATCTCTTCCTTCAACAAGTGCGCCTTCCTCAAATCAGCCAATAACCCAAATGGGGTGCAAATTTCAAGCCTCACCAAGTGGTGAGTGAAAAGATGATGATAAAATGAGAGTCAAAACCCTCAATATATAGTGTATCAATGACCTAATTTTACCTTTTAGGTCATAAAAAGGCCGACAAGGCCATGATACCAAAATAATATTGTTTTTACATTAAATTGTCAAATTCAAACCCTAATTGAGCTGCAAAGAGAGTAAAAGCCCCTTCAAGGGAGGCGCTAGCCCTTTCTAGGGAAAATAAGATATCCAGGAGCAAAACGTTAGCCCCCCAGGGGCCTCTCCAACATGCCACATGTGTCGTTGTTGCCGAGTCTACCTCCAAAGGTGTCCATGAAGCTGGATGACGTCATGGTGAAGATAGGGACGTCCTAAGCCTTCCAAGGTTAGCGTTCCACTGAAAAGGGGTCATTGCCCCTAGGTCTAGTCGTGTCGGAGTGCCTCTGATGGAACGTCCTCTTCCTCTTTGGTGCAAAATCCTTGATCCATGTCCATCCTGTCTCTACCCCCTGATGGGGTCTCAACATCCATCTGGTGGGCTCTTCAGCCCCATGGAGGTCCGAACTGGTCATCTCCCCATGTGTACCGTTTCAAATGGTACCTGTCTACCAGGCATGGTCTTGCACATCAAAAGCTATGCCCTCCATGGGCTCATCAGTCACCGGGATCATAGCAATGTTAATCACATCTCATCATCAATATTATTAAACATATGCATAAAAACCCTGATACATCAGTCAATAGCTCAAAGACATTACAAAAACCTGCAATACAAGATTGGAGAAAAAGGAAAGACGTCCTATTGGGCTAGTATGCACAAGAAAAGGAGAGTTTCTAGGAAGATTTCATCCAAGCCATGTAGGTGAGGTGATGAGGCTAGGGGATGTCCAGACATGTGGGTGCAGTGTGGGCCAAGGATGCATAATGTTATCCGTGGGTGCCTTTGTAGAAGGCGAGTTGTACCTGTCATGGATGCATTTTTTCCAAGCCCGTTCTTTCCTTTATTCTTTTTCTTGCTTTATTCTTTTATTTTCTTTTTCTTCTTATTTTTCTTTTTTATTCAAGGGCTAACCAGAGGACACTGCCTTGAAATGGTGACTAGAGTTGACAGTGTTACCCACAAGTACTTTCACAGAGATGAGAAGGTTGGCTCGTGATGAGACCCCATTTCCCTTGGCCATGCAACCAAAGGTCATTGCCCTGGCGTGGTAACCAGATAGTGGCAATGTCATACTGTTAGGTACCCATGAACCTAATAGGTTGGCTCGTGATGAGACCCCCTATCCTATTGGCTAGGTCTTGTTTATTGTTTTCTGGATCCCTCTTGTTTCTTGCTGAGAATATTTTTATTGCCTTCTCAGGGATCCATGGGTGAGGCATCTCGAGGTTTTATTTTTTTAGGATTTTATCTTTTACCAATTGCTTTTAC
Source organism: Picea glauca (assembly GCA_000966675.3). Classification (NCBI taxonomy): domain Eukaryota; kingdom Viridiplantae; phylum Streptophyta; class Pinopsida; order Pinales; family Pinaceae; genus Picea; species Picea glauca. The sequence goes on along the minus strand of JZKD02S1736672.1, from coordinate 35,969 downwards.
CTTCTGGGCCTTTAGCCCCTTCTTCCCACAAGATAAGGTGCAACCCTACAAACAGGTCAATCCAATGCCCGGACTAGGGGAATGGGATAAATGAGAGGGAGATAAGATGAAAAAGTGATGGTATGATGGGAGCGGACGATGGCCCTTCAGAAATCCCCCTGGTGGCAAACCAAAACCCTTGGGTACAGGCTTGCTAGGACACCCTGTCAATCTCCCCAAACATGGTCAAGTGGGTTAATGTAAGATCCAAGCAGTCGTCAAAGACAAAAGGAGTCAAACGCATATATCCAAAGGTTATAATGATCAAAAGTGACACATACCATGATACCTAGTACAATTACCTCATGGAGCAAGAGCCTTCTCGGATACAAGACCAAGCCGATGGTGATGGATGCTACTGCTACTAACAAGCCTTCCCTCCAGGGCCATGCTCAGGTCAATCCTACTCTTGATACTCCATGTCTAGGACTTGTGGGCCTCGAGACATGATCTCCTAGTTATCCCTAGAAATCGGGGATAACATCTAGCTCCAACTCGGGGACATGTGCTCACTGTAGAGTGCATGAG
>JZKD02S1736671.1:513360-527161 GCA_000966675.3 Picea glauca | reverse complement strand
AGTGTCTACAACCTAGCTGGGACACAGATCCGTGATCACAATAACTTAACACACAACTTATCCAATAACATTCATTATTCATTAACCCTTGTTCACATCGCGGGATAAACCCTAAATACATATCAGCGCAGTAACAACCAACATCATATACTTCCAGTCACTTAGCACATAGCATTAACTCAGATATAGCATTCATTCATATACTTAGCACAGAGCATTAACATATCTATCTATCATTCATCAATATCAATGCACTAAGAAAGTAAATACATGAACAACATCAATACATCGCACAAATCATAGCAAGACAGGATATATGTGGTTCACCCCAGTGTGGGGCTACGTCCACCAACTCTTCTTCTTCTTTATTAGCTTCTTCTAATCTTCTTACATGCATAGAGCCTCAGAGCCAACTCCACATAGGACATGAGATCTGCGTGCACCTCGCCAGATCCTCCTTCCCCGAGCAGGTCACAACACAAAGCCTTCTTACAATCTATCTGCACAAAGCACTTACAAAATGCTTACACTTAACTCTGCAAGTCTCAACAGTATGCACACAACATTCACAAGTATCTGCACTTAGCAAAATAAGACTACAATCACATAGATTGCACTACTTACTACTTCTTACATCACTTAGCTATCTATTTATACATTACAAAATAGGCCTCAACATGGGTAAACCCATGGGCCGACATCTCATACCCATTACATAAAAACTAAAACCAAAAGGTATGGAAAAGGGGGCGAGATCCCACGATATCTGCTTCACCTGGGTGCTCCGTCTTTTACCAGCCTGTCGAATTCCAAAAAATGGTCAAAAACGACCAAAGTTTCCACAAAACTTGGTCGAGGGCCAACATGCCCCTAACACTCACCTATGACTCGTTTCGAGTCACTTTGATCTAGGAAATGCTGCTTCGAAGGCCTCGAGCTTGGCTCAAGCTGCCTTGACTTACTGCTTCGCTAGAGCCTCCTTCTCGACGAACTCCTGGATTACTGTCTCAGTGATAGGTACTTCTAAGTGTTTTTCTACTGTGGTGACCACTTGTTCCAGCTGTGCACCTTGTCCCTCAATTTCTTCAAAAAGTGTGTAGGCTTCATCCTGCACTGGTTGGTGGGTCACTTCCATGACTCAACTCTGGATGACATTGATCTATTTTTGAACTACGCGTTATTCCTATGACCTTTTCATCTTCTCAACTGCTGAAAGTGGTTTCAGTTGCGCTTGTACTGTCGATGCTTGTTGCTTCACTCCCTGGAGCTGTGCTTCCAATGTTCTCAATTCTGGGTCCTCTTTCAGGCATTCATAGGTCTGCGCACTTCAGTTACTTATTTGTTTTCATTCTAAGGCCAATTCCTTGAATCTTTCGACTATTCCCCTAGAATTTTCTTCCCTCTAGTCTCGCACTTCTTGCGGAGTGTTCGATACTATTTGCAATTCTAATTCTGCTACTCTTGCTTGAATCTGCTGAATGGCTTCAATAAACTTCCCCACTTGGCTTCTGGAGCATCGTTCTAACAGTCGGGATGCCTCCAACGATCATATTGATTCGTCATGGTGAAGTGTCTGTCTACATTGTTCTTCTATTCCGGCGAGATTCAAGTTCTGCAAGCCTTCCTTCTGCAAAGTCCTCTCTAGAACTTCCTGCAATGTTTCTAGCTTTGCTTTCTTCTTAATGAGTTTTCTTGCCTTCTTTCCCGTGATATGTGTCTCTGGATTCCTCTTTCCATTCTTGTTCTTATCTTCGCTTATCATAGTAACTTCACACTGCTGAAAATATTTCATAGGGTTCAAGGGTAATACTTCTTCTCTTATTGTCTCTAGAGTAGGTGATCTTCTCTCCTGCATGGATAGGTTCTTTTATCCTTCTTGCATTCTTTCAAATTCAACAGCTAGGTCTCTAGGCCTTAGCTGCTTCAACTGGTCCTCCTGTTCTTCAATTAATCATGCTATCCTCCTAGCCATGAAATCCCTTAATTCTTTCTTTTTCTGTTCTATAGCTTCCTCTTCTTCTTTCCTTTGGGTCTGATCTCTCTCAATCCAAGTATTTCATAACAAAAGTGAAAAAGGAGTGTTGTTCTCAACAAACTTAATAACCTCAAATTCTTATTCTCTCAATGTTCCATGAGAACTCATAGGTACATGAGTAAGTCTTCCACATAGGGTTATCATCTTTCCTTTAAACAAGCCTATCCCTCCCAATGAAGGAACCATAGCAGGCTTTTCCAATATTTTCCATGTCATTTCTGACATGATATTCACTTGTGTTTCCTCATCCAGAACACAGTCTATGTTGAAGTATCCTATTCTCCTCTCGATTTCCTTTTTGTATTTCAAGATCTCCGATAAACTGTCATCTCTGTGATCATTCAATGTTTCTTTCATATGTAATAATATAGTCTCTGATTCTTTCTGGTTATTTGTCATATCCTTAGATTCTTGACCTTATTCATGGTTTTCTTGTCTCATGTTCATCTTTTCAACTTTAGCAATAATCCTTGGGCAATCCAAAACCTCATGACCAATAGCTTTACAACAAAGACAAATAGGACCTGTACCAGGGCATGCCTTAGCAAGATGTCTCAGTCTTCTGCAACTATAACAAAGAGTCAATCCTCTCTTTTTCTTAAATGATCCCCAACCTTTCCTGTACTACACACTGGGATCATAGTGATGTACCTGCAAAAAATTCTTTCTAGGATCCTGCATCCACTTTTTAGTCCAAAAATTCTTTCTATGCATAGGAATAACATATCTTTCACTATTTCTGTCAGATTTATTCATATCAAATCTTCTTTCTTCTAGTTGTGCCCTAGTTTTCAGGCTAGGACAAAATCTATCAAACATATCTAGATTCATTCTTTTGAAACAAAAATTTTCACTTGTCTTACCTTTATCATAGCACAAAGCTTCAAGATCTTACCTCGTTTCTTCAGATCTAGTTCCTTTCTTAGCATAGAGCTTCACAATTCAAGTAGACTACTGCGCATTGCAGTAACAGATCTATGCACATAGCTTTCTCTTTTCTTTAGATCCTAGAAATCAAAGTTTCAAGTCCTGGCAACAGAACCATTTGTTAGCACAGGGGCAAACCCAAGGTTCAATGCTTCAACAACGCACCAACAAAACCCTAACTACCGACCCTTTCAACAACACCTGCGAAGCAGATGAAGTCTCACCCAAGGTAGGAGAAGGGGGGGGTTGCAGGACTCAAGTGTCTACAACCTAGCTGGGACACAGATCTGTGATCACAGTGCCTTAACAAAACACTTAGCCAATAACATTAATTATTCGTTAACCCTTGTTCACATCATAGGATAAACCCTAAATACAGATCAACGTAGTAACAACCGAGATCATATACTTCCAGTAACTTAGCACATAACATTAACTTAGATCTAGCATTCATTTAGATACTAAGCACATAGCATTAACAGATCTATCTATCATTCATCAATATCAATTCACTAAGCAAGTAAATACATGAACAACATCAATACATCACACAAAGCATAGCAACACAAGATATACGTGGCTCACCCCAGTGTGGGGCTACGTCCACAAACTCTTCTTCTTCTTTATTAGCTTCTTCTAATCATATTACATGCACAAAGCCTCATAGCCAACTCTGCATAAGACAGGAGATCTACGCGCACCTGTCTAGATCCTCCTTCCCCGAGTAGGTCACATCACAAATCCTTCTTATAATCTGTCTACACAAAGCACTTACAAAACACTTGCACTTAGCTCTGTAAGTCTCAACAATATGCACAAAGCATTCACAAGTATCTTCACTTAGCACAATCAGACTACAATCACATAGATTGTAGTACTTACTACTTCTTACATCACTTAGCTATCTATTTATACATTACAAAATAGGCCTCATCATGGGTAAACCCATGGTTCGACATACCATACCCATTACATAAAACTTAAACCCAGGTTCGTAAAAGGGGGCAAGATCCCATGATCTCTGCTTCGTAGGGGCGCTTCGTATTTGACTAGCCTGTCGAAGTCCCAAAAATGGTCAAACACGACCAAAGTTTCCACAAAACTTGGTGGAGGGCCAACATTAGTGGGTACCCCCAAGCTGGGACTAAACTCCACCGGGCAAGGGATTCCTAGGCTAGGAAAGGACAACAAGATGTTTCACCAGTTCATAGAAAGGATTCCCTCCAAAGAGCCACTTACCCCCACCACTCACAGACTCTCATTCCCCACATGCCTGTCCCACCCCAGGAGTATAGACCTTCATGGTCACACAATCCAACGGCTGCTCCACCTCCCTTCCAGGGCTTAAAAAACATGTTGGATAGGATTTCTTAGAGCTCTGTAGCTGTTACTGAGCTTCCTCCAGGAGAACTCACTTCCTCAACAAACTCTCTCACCTAGAGATAATTTCTCACAGGCTTGACAACCCGCTTCTTCAATCCATCTCCTCAACACATGGGAAAGGGTGATGGCAACAACAAAAACTGGATGTGGGGCATGGTAATGGCATAACGAAACACAAGCAACCTGTAGAGTACATTTTCAACAAAGATATCATTTTGGGCTCATTGTAGAGGTTTGATATGGTCGAGGGTTCAACAATGGCATTCATGGTGTTACTGCTTTCTTGTTGTCTACATGTGTGAGTGGAAGGAATGGAAAAAGATCCCGAAATAGTCAAAATCCCCACATATATTTGCATGTGCCTGAGATGACACATGGCGCTCATGAAGCATGTTCCCCTCCATTTGGGAGTTGTTCCCCTTCCCAAAGGAACTTAGGATAAATTCATATCCTCCTCATAGCATTTAGAATAATAATATATATTATTCTCTCAGATTTAATCTCTTAAGATTATCCCATTTTTCCAGCCCCTCAACCCCATCCCTTACCCAGCCTAGTGGAGCCTACTCCCCCATACTCTTTCAGCGTGGTCGTTCTACACCTAGTGATGCTTTTATATTAATGAATTGAATATTTACATATACAAAATAGGCTCCTGGCCTTAACATCCTAGGATCTCTAGACCAACTATCACATAAGCCTCCTATCTTATCATTAATTGTCTCACCAACCTATGAAACATGTTTACACTTCAGTATTAAAAATCAGGGGCTCAGCCTTGGGATATTACACATTACCTCTTATAACCCCTTAGGTGCATCACCTTGGTAATGGGGGCATAAATAAGTGTAATACCTAGTGAACATAGCACCAATGATAACTCCGCAAATCAATTACATATGGGTTCCTTTAGTCAACACAAAATTGGGTGCATAAACATGGGTTGGGGCTAATGGTGTTGGCTTTAGCTTTGATTGGTGGTTGAAATATAAAAAATTAGAAAGGTTGTCATCCCAAATCTTATTTTCATAAATGTAACACCTGCTAGAGTTTAAGCTTAATTGAGTGAACCTAAAGCACATTCAGACCATGAGTTTAGGAAGCAACAGGTAGAGGAACCAAGGTAGCTTGATACCTAAAAGAGGATCCAACCATAGGAGGTAGAGCTTGTTACCTCCTTCCTATATTATTATTATATTTTTAAGGGAATTCATCCCTAGTATGTTACCAAGAACAAGGAAACAAAGAGGATATTGAAGAGGAAAAGGAAAATATGGAAGATGAAGAGGATTCAAGATGCACTTGATGAAACCTTGTAGTTTCCCCAGTGAAGACACAACTCTTTGGAAAAGTCTTGGTAGCATTTTTGGTTAATCCCACACTACGATCACTCCAATCATCAAAAATCCCTGGAAGCAGGGTATGGAAATAATCTGACATTTTAAATTGCAATAGATCAAAGGTTGTAATAAAACATGGGTTTTAAACATTACTATTAATTAATTTTGGTCCATGGATCTGCATAGCGAAAACCACTACATTGACGTGGTGGCTTCTCATTTAGTGTGCATCATTGAGGTGGTAGAGTATTACCACTTATGTAATTATCCACGCAACTAAAAGTAAAACTAGTCAACTTAAAAGGTGGTTTAGTATGGTTAATGCGCTATGAGGTCATGAAAGATGGGCCCCAGAAATGAATTTCAAATTAGGTGTTTCCAAGTGGACTAATTAAGTGTGCTTGTGTGACCACAAAGCAATATTTTGAAGCATGGTATGGTGATGAGATGATGATTTAAATTGCAACAGATCAAGGGTTCTCAGTTAACGCGGGTCATGAACGTACGTGTCACTTAATTTTGGTCCGTCGATCCACATAGAAAAAACCACTATGTTGACATGGTGGATTTTCATTTATCACACATCCTCTAGGTGGTAAAGTATTACCACTTATGTAATGATGCGCTACTAAAAGTAAAACCACTCAACTTCAAACGTGGTTTGGTATGGTAAGTGCGCTATGCCACCATGAAAGGTGGGCCTCGAAAATGAATTATCAAATTTAGTGTTGCCAAGTGGACTGATAGATCTCCCCCGAAAAAGAAATATAAAATGAGGTGTTCCCAAGTGGGATGGTTAGTGCGCTATACATCATGAAATATGGGCCCGGAAATGAAATATCTGAGGTGTTTCCAAGTGGATCGATTAAGTGCGTTATGATTGTATGATGCTAGTATTGATCATTCTCTGTTTTTCAACTATGGTTACTTCTGTGTAATTTCTAAATCCTCCATGGAAGATTATAGTGATAATTTTGGATTGTTGAAAACAATTATGATTCTTTGATCATTTTGTTGGACATGTTCATAATATTGTGTCTCGTAATTCATGGCATGTAATAAGTATTGTATTTAATAAGAATTTATGAATAATTTCTAAAAGTGTTGTACCATTGATACATAGTACAATAAAAGTATCATATGCATTATCGATAAATGTGGATTGTGTTATGTAATAAGTGTTTCATTTAATAAGAATTTGTTCATAATTTTTATAGAAGTGTTATAGTGATACATATATGTGTGTCTGTGTTATATTTCACAGACACTCTGATGTATAACAAAAGCAAATTACATTCTATAAAATTGGGTAAACTGTAAATTCTAAAGGTACTTGAAAAATTTACCCATCATAAAAGAATCACTTGACAAGTAGGGTGAACTTGAAATTCCATGCCCACTCGGTACAATGTCGAGTTTTGGAAGGAATAATAAACAAAATAGCTTCAAATTTTGGGTTGTTGGGAAATAAATCTCCATTGGTATTTCAACTCTGCCAACTAGAAGTTTGTGTGGAAACATCACCGGGTAAATTGTTCATAGATTTTAAAGCTCATTGAATCTTTTACTATTCTATTTGCCTATGTGAACAAAAATGGATGCTCAAAAGAAGCCTGCAAAACCAAAATGTCTAGCCAAACCCCCTTCTGAAGACCRACATTTATCTGATAGAGATGGGGAAATTTATGAAACTAAGATGACCCGAACTACTCCCTATAAGATAAGACAAGCATCCTATGGTAGCTTCATGGATTCTCGTGATCGAATTTGAACCCGGGAGATAGACCTCGCCAAATATATTATACATGAGACCTATGATTTTATTGAGCTAGTATCCCTCTATGCCCAATGCTATAATCCTCAACGACACTATGCATTATCAATAGATGGGTCTACAACCATCTTTAATATAATCCCCGTAGCCATTTCTCGAATTTTTGCCTTACCTGAAAACCTTGATTTAAAGATGTTACAAGAGGAATTCTTAATAGGAAAATATAGGTCTTTGGAACAAAACCTGAAAGTGAGCCTTTTACAAAGATATATGGGCAAGGGATATTTTGTTCCATAATCCCCACCACCATATAAAGTTGATATCCTTCTCAACACTGGAAGGGAATCCGTTTCTATGATGTGCTTAATCATAGGATATGAACATGATAATACCATTGATGAAACAATTCTAGGGTTCATGGAAACAATCCCCCCCCGCCCCCCACATGATACTCCTTTGGTGAATTTCAATTATGTAAAGTACCTAGCATATGCAATTCATTTATAGTTCAAGAATTTCAACGTAACAAGGTGTTTTAGAAACCAGTCATATTTGGTATACCTCATTTTGTATTTTCAATCCTTCAATTTCAAGCATATTGAAACAAAAACATAGGATGAGCTAGATAACCCTTCTTTTGTGACTGAATGGACACCTTTAGTGAGGAAGCATGCTAAAAATGAGGGATTTACTAGATTTGTTGATAAAATCATGTACACTGTTTGAATTTGTTGATAAAATCTAGTAATTTAATGTTTGAATTCACCCTGAATGCAGGATTTTACTACAATTGAACCCACAGACAAGAGTGGGAGACTGGTACCTGTATAAGGATTGTAAAATTATAAGGGTGTATGGTTGCAAGTTTACACCTTTCAAGTTACTTGTCTATTTAACTACCATAATTGTTTCTTTGGATTATATACGCCAGAGATTCAATTCAATTCAAATTCATTTTGCTTCTACAAATCGCAAGATCACTTTTAAGTTTCCACAAGATGTTGGTCATTTTATTGTGAGATCAAGAGAATCTCAAAATGTTGTTTAGAGAATGTTGGATGCATTAGATCTGATTCATGGAAAACCCTGGACATATGATCCACATAAAATCATTTCAAATAGGATAATTAAATTGGGTTTGGGCCCCTATTTTCATCAACCCATTCCTGAGCTAGAAAATTGGCAAACATGGATAGTTGAGGTCAGGTTTCAGACTTAATGAAGGGAGGCCTTCAACAACAAATTGAAGTTGATAGAATAAATTCACAAATGGTTTCAGGTCTTGAAGTCCATGTTGATGTGAGTTTTCAGAATGTGGGATAATAGAAACAAAAGGTGGATAATAGAAACAAAAGAGGGGAACATGAAGCCACTAGTGAAATGGATGCGGATGAAATATAATCACATGAACCAGAAATAAAATAGTCAAGAACTGAAGAGGCAATGGAGCAAGATGTGAATTCAGATGAAATCGTCTCGCTAGAGAAAACCTATGAGGAGCCTATTGATAAAGAGGTTTTCTCTTTAGCTCATTTTCTTTCATCTTTGGTTTCTAGAGAAGAAATTCAAAAAATAGGGACATCATCTATTGGAGGTGAACAACATCCTAAAGTGGATATTTTCAAACATTTTAGTGATATCAATATACAAAATAGTCAAGCCAACAAGCAAATCTACTCTCAAACATGGAAAAAGGACCAACCACAACCCAATTTACTGTTTATTGTTGATTTGAAAGAGGGGTTATTAAAAAATTTTGTTCTTGAGCCAATCCCATAAAATATTCAGTCAATTGATGATTATGAAGCTACCCATATGACATACAAATTAGATAATATTCATTCTACTGAAAAAATTGATTTACATAGGCAGACATGAGAGGTGGTTTTTAGTGATCTGTTAAAAGCTACTGCCAGAAAGAGTAAGCTGGAGAAAATGGTTAGGAAAGTTGTGAATCAATTAAGACATGAAAAATGGTCAAATAAGGAAAAGCAGGTTAAAATAATAAACCTACATGAAAATGTCATTGCTCTAGGTGAAAACCCGAATGATCCTAAACTCATTCAATCTCTTGTGAAGAAAAATAATGTAGAGATATAGGTGTTGAAAGAAAAGTGTAATATTCCAACCAAAGAACATGTACAAACCAAGGAGCTAATGGAATTTCAACAACAAGAAGAAAAATTAGTTGAGTAGGTGATGGAACTAAATGAGAAGGTCAACCGGTATGAAACCTTGTTTGTGAAATTGAAAAAAAAGAAACAAGAAGCCACAACAATAAAACCTCCTCCTTCATCTAAAGTGTCATCAGAGGTAACACCAAAATATTATTCAGAACAATTGGATAAAACTCTATCACAATCAAATCTTGAGGAGGTGGAAGTAGAGCAACTCAAGAGAATCGTTCCAACACAAGAAGAACAAGTTGATATTCTACTTGAATAGATTAAAGAAAGAGAGTTTCTCATGAGTGAATCTGAGAAGACTAAGAAAAAGCTACAGAAAGATATGGACCAAGCTAATCGTAAATTTATTAGTAAGAATTATTTAATTTTAGCTAAACATATACTATGGGACTGGATGATTGCAAAAGTATCCTAGGTAGGGAAGCATTTTACTCTGCTACAAGATGCAGGATCTTTAGCTTGCCAAGTTCAACAAAGAATAGATAAAATTGGGACTGAATTGGGTGATAAGCCTCTATTTGTTGATAATCTTATTAAATTGTTAAATACAATATCTTGGAATGAGTTGAATACATTAGGGGTCAATGAAAAAATTTCATTTACAATGGATTCCACCATATTACTTACAAAGAAGCAATTGGTCCAAAATGCTCAAACTTTGTGCAATGAATTTTTTTAAGGGTGGTCGATTATTTAGAAATAAACTCATATTTGTATTTCAAAAGGGAATACCATCATTTTGGGATGAAAATGATAATTTGTTTTTTGAAGAGGCTTATAAAACATTAATCCTTCATCGAAGAAATGATGTACACAAATTTCAAGATATGGAAGGATGTAACGTACCCAACCACCCACAGGCTGGGCATGCTACTTCAAGCTCATTTATGAACTAATTTCGAATTTCGATAAATTTTTAATTAATTAAGAGGCATGAAATATTCACATACGGAGATCAAGATTCATGCTACAACATAAAGAATGTTTAAACATGCCATGGATATAAATAACCAACAATTAGGCACATCAAAATTCACATCTCAGAGATATTAATCGATACACAACGGAAATAAATGTATAAGTAGAGAAACACATGAAAAATATCACTTATATTTAATGAAATGAATCACCAACTGGATGCATACCAAGGATGTTCCACCCAAACTTAGACACTATTGTTCTAAGTCTGAAAAACAATGTCACCCTTGAGCTGGGGCTATGAATCCACAATGATGGTTCCATAATGTCACTTAGCTTCCCAAACCAATCAACACTCAAGATCTCACAAGCTTCTCAGTAGATACAACAATCCAAAGTATACCATCTCTCTTCTACCCAGCCTATACAACCCAAGAGAATGGACCCCCTTCTTTGCCACACAATCCCTCAGGCTTTCCACCTTCTTCCAGGTCTCCAGTGCATCTGGTCAAGAATCTAGGACTCTCAGGATTCACAGATGTGGGGAAAAATTAACACATTCCCATGCATCTTAGACATGCATGAATTAATTCATGGCTGGAATACACTAGTAGTCATTACTGCCAACAAAACCATGGCTCCTCTCCACAATTCGTTTTTCTTTCCCAAGCCAAGATTAAAATGAATGAGTAATGAAGAGTGGGTGAAAGAACGGATGGAGAGAGAACATAATGAAAGGTGTGAACAATAAACAATGAAAAATGAGTGAGTGAGTAAACCCCCAAACAAACCAAAAATGGGTTTATGTATTTCTTGTAATTAAAGAACCATGTGGCCTTCCCCCAAGAATATCATGTAACTAATATTCTCCATTAAAACAAAAATGGGTAAATAAAAATATAAAATAAACACTTATCCCCTCAATCCACCTCTCTTGTGGAATCATATCCCTCTACAAGTCTTGTCCTTGTCCGTCTAGTAGCCAATGATGTATTTATTATTAATAATGATCAAAACAGTGAATTTCCTAGGAACATTGGCCTCTTTTAATTGTTTAGACACTCTGTTCTTTCATAAATTCACAAAATACATTATTTAATATGGGGCTCAAAACCAGGGTATTACATTCCCCTCCCCCTTATTTTGGCACTGTCCTCACTGCATATACAAAACATAAATCAAAATTTCAAAATTTATTCAAAAATTTGCGTGTACTCTGCCTGCATGGTATCTTCATGCTCCCAAGTAGCATCTTCAGGACCATAGCAGGTCCACTGGACATTTACTAGCTCTATAACTCAATTAGATCATTTTGACTTTTCTATCCAATATCTGCATTGGCTGGACCTGAAATTATCCCTCTGTCTCTACCTAAATTAGATGTCAATCAATAACATGGTTAGGATCATGTACATATTTTTTTAGCAAAGAAACATGAAATACATTATGCACATTCATGGAAGCATGTGATGCAAGCATGTATGCAACTGGCCCTATTCCGCCCAATATCTCAAATGGACCACAGAATCTGGCTTCTAGCTTTGTACAACTACCCAAATTTAAAGATATCTTTTGGGGATTCACTTTTAAAAGCACATGCTCCCCCGCTTTAAATTCTCTAGATGTCCTATTCTTATCTGCATAAATTTTCTGTCTATCTTGAGATGTCTTTAAATTCTTCTTAATTCTAACCATTTGGTCTTCCATATCCTTGAGCAATTCTGGCCCAAGTACCACTCTATCTGCTGGGTTGTCCCAACTCATTGGAGTATTGCATTTCCTACCATACAAAGCTTCAAATGGTCTCATTTTCAATGAAGCTTGATACCCATTACTATACGAAAACTCAACCAAGTGCAAGTAATCCTCCCACTTGAATGGCTTATCCATCACATACTATTGAATAATGTTTTCATTGATGCCAAAGGATGATTGATTGATTGATGTCAACATATTGATGTCAAGGAATTGATTGATTCCAAAGTATGATTGAATGATGTTGTTAGTAACATTTTTGGTACCGGGATTTTAAAGGGAAAGACGGTCGAGATCTTTCGAGTCTCGAAAAGCCGATGGGATCCTAGATGTTAATCTTGGCAGGACGCATGTCAGACATCAAAATGAGAGTCAGGGATCGGGAAACTGGAAGCCCACGCACATGGTAGCAAAAATCTCGATATCCCGATGCCCGATTTCCCGATATCGGGGGCATCTTTCAATAGTGGAAGACAGGTGGCAGGCTGCACACCAAAGAGCTGACAGTCAACAAGTCATCGACCATAATCCATCGGGGTTCGGGGAATCGCAAGTTCAACGGACACAAACATCATGTCGTCAAGAACGCCGAAATCCCGATGGAAAGTTGAACCACGGTCGCACAAGGACAGGTCATATGGACCATGGTCTAGTCAGAAGGGGCTCATTGCATATCGGGATATCGAAGATCCCGGAGGCAAGGAACTCGCGCACTTCAACTCGCGAATCTCGAACTCCTGAAAAAGTCTAGAGCTTCATCGCATACATCCACCATCGGTCCTTTTCCACCACGTCTTCTTTCCATATCATGCTAACCACATTTTTTAGCCATTATGACCCTCCACCTGGCTCGTACACTTTGACACCTATGGATCCTGCCACTTGTATCTGTCCTGTCATTTTCTTGCCCGATCATCGTCCACTCACCACTCCACGTCACTCATCAGTCCTACCGTGATTTCTCCAAGCGAGATTCAAATGGCAGAGTATGAAGATTTCCATGTCCTGTAGGCACACGATCGGCCAGGGCCTTCCTCGATTCCAATGAAACAGTTATTACAACAGCTGAGGGTAGTTGGACATCGTTTCCTCCATAAATGGAAAGCCAAGGAATGAATGCAGGTTGGTCAATTTAGTCAGAGGGCCTCTGGAACACGATTGTGTCTGAATGAAGCTCACGAATGTCCAGAGATTGCAGACGCAGTAAATGTGAAGCCGTAATGTCTTCAATACAATGCCTCGATTTAGCTTCTAGTGTTTTGTTCCAAGTATATGTGGGCATTTTGGACACTTTTGTAAGCATCGATGGTTGAGAAGAGCTCCCTGGTTGTAAAATTTTAATGAAGCATTGTTGTTCTGGTTATGTACGAGCTTTGGAGACTTCTTGCCTTATGAATGCCATTTTCTATCATATCTTTGTTTACACTGTATTAGAGCAGCTCGGAATTGGAGGATCCAGTCGAGCTGTAACTATTATAGGATG
>JZKD02S1736671.1:479572-491574 GCA_000966675.3 Picea glauca | reverse complement strand
CTTCTTTTTTCTCAATTAATGATGTAATATATTATTATTCTCCAAATTATAACAATTCAATTTTATTCTCGTCTGAATCATCTTTCCAATGATTATACTCTTTCCCCAATATGATCTCTGAGTTGAAAGTTATGGCTTCTCAAAAAAGTCACTTTCACCCTTTTCTTTTTGTTTTGCATTAGTCACTTGTCGCATTATTCCACATCCCATTTAAATTGGTACAAAATTTGAATTCTTCACAGGAACTTCCTTCAATCCACTTTCCTTGTGACTGCGGGCTTGAACCCACATTCTTATTCACCCTTTAGGGCCTTTCTCTGTATTCTTCCACACATGACCTCGTTTGAAAAAGTGTTCATGAGCTTGTTTACTTATAGGCCTTTCATGCCTCTAATCAACCCCTTCACCTTAGCATGAGACCCATGTTGGAACCAGGTCCTCTAGACTTCGACTTTCATGCCTTCTTCTAGATTAATACTCCCCGAAGTACACTTCACCGAAGAACCTATATTATCTCCACTAGTAGATCAGACGGTTGAGATTTAATCTCCCGTTGACTGGACGATCTCGACCCATCTGGAGGCTCCACGAAATCGACGATCATGAATTAATCGGGTGTTAGGACGAACAATCCTTAATTAATTTGGGACTTCGGCACTCCGGGACTCTCAGACATTACAAATCTCAATTTGTTCAACTCCCCCGGAGTTTTACCTGCCGAAGTGGTCATAAAGTGACGATGACCACTTACTGTCGGTTAACAACTCTTCTTACACTATCCTTCCACTAGTTAATCCAATGACCATGACATAATCAAGCATTGGGATGGATGATCCTTATTCATTTCGGGACTTTAGCACTCTGGGAATCCAAGATATTACAACTCCCGAGTCGTTCAACTCCCCCGTAGTGATACCTATCGAAGTTCTTATACCATCCTTCCACTGGTTGATATAATAGTCGAGAAAAGTCCCAAAGGAATATTAGATCGATGGTATGCGTGAATTCACAAATTTTGCCTTCGACACTTTTGCTGGTAGAGATGATGGACATTCCTGGAGGCCATAATCCTGGAGATGACATTGCATGTTGATGTCACCTATGGTGATGTGGACCCTTGGTATGTGTTCCACGTGTCACCCAGAAATGGACAGGTTGAGGTCCAAAAGGAATTGAATTCATGTGACATGTGTCCCCACATGATACCCCTGCCACGTGGCATAAGACATGTCATCAACCAAACAGACGATCCACATTTTTCTTTTCTAGATCCGACGACCTGCGTAATTTTTGCACTTCATGGCTTTGGTGTTGGAATTATTTATTGTGTGTTGTCATTTATGGAAACATGAGTCAAATATGTACATTAATCAGAGAAAAGGAAGATCACCTTGGGGCAAAGGAAAGTCACCTTGTGGCAGAAGAAATTTGTGATTATTGTTGATCACGATAGGATAAAAAATGATACTATGAATATAAATATCAAGAGAGGTAGCCTGGAGAGAATCCATGTACAGAAGGAGTAACAAAGCATAAGGAATTCAGAGCTCATGAGGGTTAGCGACTGAATATTAGTGCATAAAAGAATGCACAAATAGTTATTAAAATCTCAGGAGAAAGAGCGATGAATAGATCAAAAGGAAGAATGTTAATCAAAGATCATAAGAGATTATGCACATGAGTCGTTCATTCTTATTTAGGGACAATCCAGGATTGTTAGATCGAGCTCAAGTTATAGGTTGGGAAGGATTAAATATCAACCGTCATATCTGAAATAGGAGCTTTAGATGGTTTCCCAACCGTTATATCAAGATTTTATCTAGAGTTAAGTATTAGCCGTCGATTTGGAATGGAAAAGTTGAACCGTCAGATTAGAAGGTAGTCAACTCCAGTGTTGACCACTTCGAAAAAAAAGAGTCTAGA
This sequence comes from Picea glauca, assembly GCA_000966675.3. Classification (NCBI taxonomy): domain Eukaryota; kingdom Viridiplantae; phylum Streptophyta; class Pinopsida; order Pinales; family Pinaceae; genus Picea; species Picea glauca. Next base: position 489,651 of record JZKD02S1736671.1, on the reverse strand, counting down.
ACAGGTGAAATTACCCGAAGGTCAAAACCCTAGAGTCATGAACTCTCGTCGACCATCGAATCATGAAATCCCCACAACCATCGATCTATTCAGAGTGGACAAAGGAAAGTTGGTGGTCAACTCCGACGCTAACCACTTTGGCGAAAATAAGCCAAGAACATCTAAGTTTACCTAAAGGTTGGAGCCCTGAAGTCTCGAAGTGAATAAGGACCATCAGATCTGGAAAATGAATGATGACCGTTGGATCAGGATAGGTGGGTACAATTTTGGTCAACTTCGACACTGACCACTCCGGCGAAAAGAATCCAAGAATAGGTAAGTTACCCGAAGGACGGAGCCCCGACGTCCTAAATTGAATTAGAGCCATCATATATGGGCAATGCATAGTGACCATTGGATGAGGTTAGGTGGATCCAATGTTGGTCAACTTTGTCTCTGACCACTTCGACGAAAAAGGGTTCATAACATATGAGTTCACCCAAAGGCCAGAGCTCTGAAGTCATGAAGTAAGACACGTAGCACACACATTAAGATCCCACATCATCATAGTCCACGTCAACAAGACCATGGCGGCAAGGACACATGGCATAATCAGATGATGAAAAATTTCAAGGTCCAGTTGGAATTTTAGGTATGGGTAAGTCACGAATCTAAGTGACATGTGATAGCCACTCGTCCAGTGCCACATCATCAATGACATTAGCAAGCTATGTCACTCCGAGATTACTAACTTTAGGGATATATGTAACATCTCGGTTCTAACCCTTATGAACTATAATGTATTATGTAAATATGACTTAGGATAGTGAGCCCATAAAGTTGAAAAGGGGCCAGAGTGCCTAGGAAATGTAATACTTCATATACTTTAATAAAATACACCACTAGCTGCAAGAACGATAAGGAAAAAAACAGATAGGGGGATATCATTCCATGAGAGAGGGAGCTTGAGGGGCTAATTATTTTTATTATTATTTTATTTACCCATAATTGCTATTATGGAGAAAAGGGGTTACATGAGCTTCTTGGGGGAGGCCATGTGGTTCTTGATTTCCAAGTAATTATATAAACCCATCTTTGGTTTGGGTGGGGGTTCACTTGTTCTTATTCATTCATTGTTACACATGTCCCACTCTTCATTTTTTGGGAGCCTCACTCTTGTTGCATTCCTATGCTCTTGGATAGAGCATGGATATGAATGGCGGCGTAAGGATGTCTTGGGGGAATTTAGGGGATCATTCTTCCCCTGGTTCATCTTCTTCCCCTTGTTCCCTTTTTCTTTGTTCCTCTTCACTCACTACTGTTAGCTTGTGTGCTCTTGGGATGAGCATGGAAACAAATGGAAGGAAGAGAAGAGCCATCGCTAAATGGATGTAATGATTTACTGATCATTCCAGGAGGGAATGGATGCCTGTGTGCATGATATTGATGGAAGTTCAGATAGAACTATCCACAACTAAGATTTCTTGGAGTTTCCAGTAGGGAGATTTCCTGACTAGTAGCACTGGAGCCCTGGAGAGAAATGGAACAACCTTAGGGACTGCATGGAAGAGAAAGGTGTTCATTTCTTGGGGTTATGCAGGCTGAGGGGGAAAGAGAGATGGAGATTCGGATTTGATGTGAGGTTGGGAAACCTGAGAGCTAGTTAGCCATCTGCTATGTGTTTTAGATTTGTCCTAGGACCTGTCCTTGTGGGTTCACAACCCTGGCTCGGGGGTGACCTGTTTTTGAGAGTAAAAGAACAAAAATGTCTATGGTTGGGAGGAACTTTCTTGGTCTACAACCAATTGGTGAACATTTACTTGCAAATATAAGTTCTCTCTGTGTTTTCCGTGTAATGTTTATTTCCGTTGTGTATTTAATTATCTCTAAGATATGTATTTTTAATGTTCTTGTCTGCTAGCTATGTGTTGTGCATGGCACACTATTTATCTCTTTTATGTTGTGGCATGGATCTTGTCTTACGCATGTGGTTTTCATGCCTCTTTTATTAATGATAAGTCTTTCGATTTCGAGATGAGTTAAGAGAACTTTGTCTTGGGACTACAACGTGCCTTGCTTGCTAGTGGCTAGGTGTGTTGCAGCCTGTTTAAGTGGCATAGCCTGACCTATGGGTGGTTGGGTATGTTAAATATTGGTGTTGGCACAGGGGCAGAACTAGGGTTCAGCTCTAATAGTGCACCAACATGCCCTAACTACTAGTCCTTTCGGCAACACCTGTGAAGCAGATGCAGTCTCACCCGAAGTAGAAATAGGGGGTTGTAGGACATAGGTGTCTACAACTAGAAGAAATGTAAAGTGGATCTACAACAGTAACACACATCAGCGAGATCTTATTTACCACTCTTAAGATCTCTTTGCAGATATATCTTAGATCTAACACAACAATGCAATAACAGTATAGCAGATGACAAATAACACAACATCAATCACACACAACACAAGATATACGTGGTTCACCCTCTCTCTAGGGATACATCCAAAGAATTGTGCTTTATGATATATTAAGTGAAATCTTACAGTTCTATCTGCTCTCTTATCTTGCAGATATTCTCTCTTTCTCTCCTCTCAATATCCCCTCCCTGCGCACCCAGCTGTAGGGTTGATCTTCGCACCCATATGAAGATCTTACAATACGAGAATGCTATCACTCCGCACTTCCCTCTCTCTTAATACACTAACAACAAATCATGCTCAATGGCTTAAACAATCATATCCTCTCTCGACCAATAATGACCAACCCCACCTGACTCATCCAGGTCTTTATTTATACATTACATTGACTCTCAGACACCCTTAGGCTGAAACCTAGGTGTCAAAACCCTAGATGCTAAAACCCTAGGCATCTAAAACCCTAGGCCAACTTGACCTGGAATTTCAAGGCTTCGCCAGCCTGTCTTTCCTTCTTTTCTACGTGGTGCTCCAAAGCATCCATCAGTCTCTTTCTCCACTTGCTGAGTTTTTCATGATACATATCCTTTGCTTATCTATCTTCCTCGATCTCCTCATCCAACAACTCACTCTCCCGTACTTCGCTCCGTCTTTTTTGCTTCTTTGACCCACTTTGACCCAATCTCAATCACTGTGCCTTTTGCATAGTTCGTGAATTTGCCTTTCTTTCTTAGTCTTCACTTCCTTCCACAACCAAGGGCCAACAGGCCGCCAACACTCACCTGTGACTCATCCTGAGTCATTGAAGGAATGAATTCTCTGTATCACTTTGACTTGATTTCTGTTCTTTCCCTCCCTGTCATGTGAATACTATCTTTTCTGTGTCTGGTACCCAGTTTCAACTACATCTAGTACCTAGACCCTTTATATTTGGTTTCTACCAAGAGCTATGAGGTAGTTGGTTATCATAATACAGTTTCAACCGACTCCCATTCACTAAAACTTCCTTCCACTCTCCATTCAATGTCTTCAACTGCGCAAATCCTCCTTCTGTAACATAGGCAACCTCAAATGGCCCAAGACAATGTCTTCTGAACTTCCCTGGATTCTTCATAAACTAGCTTTCATATACCAATACCAAGTCACCTTGCTTGAATGTCTTCTTTTTGATGTGCCTGTCATGGTAGGCCTTCTCTCGTTCTTTCTGTACCTGCTGATGAAAACCTGCAATAAATTTGTCTTCTTCTAGTTCCATCAACTTCACAAGCCTCTCTTGAACAGTGCTAGTGTCATCCATGTCTATAAATGCTGCAATTCTCAGGCTAGGAACCAAGTACTCCATAGGTACAACCACTTCTAGGCCATAAACTAGCTTAAAGGGAGTTTGCATTGTCAGATTTTTGCAAGTAGTTCGGTATGCCCATAGTACTGCTGGCACTCTCAGATCCCAATCATCTCTATTTACACTACAAATCTTCGTTAGCATTGTCTCCAATATCTTATTGAAGGCTTCGATCGTACCATTCGCCTGTGGGTGGTAGGGTGTACTCTTCTGGTGGTGAACCTCAAATTCCTGAGTCAAAGCTTCAATAGTCTTGTTAATGAAATGTGTACCTTGATCGCTCATAAGGATCTTCGGGCATCCAAACCTAGTTATGATATCATCAAATATAAGTCATGTAGTTGTAGTTGCACTACAGTCCTTAACTTCTCTTGCTTCGGCCCTTCTGGTTAAGTACTATGTCGCGGTGATGATGTAGCAAGCTCATGTGTGCTTCCCTGGTGGGTTGATAGGTCCCACAAAATCAATGGCCCATTTCTCAAAATCTTGTAAAGTGAGATGTGGTGCTAAGGGAATCTCATCTCTTCTGGAAGGTTTCCCAACTCTCTGGCATACAACGCAGGCCTTATAGTATTCCTTGGCATCCTTATGTAGAGTAGGCCACCATAGGCCAGCTCTAAGAATCTTCTGTGTTGTTGATTTCCCTGCGTAGTGTCCTCCTGCGATGACTTCGTGTGCTTCCATGAGGATCAATGGCCTCTCTACCTCCATAACACATCTCCTCAATATCTCATCAGGTCCCATATTGTATAGTTGTCTAGCTATAAGTGAAAATTTTGTAGAACGCACTACTAGTTGTTTCTTCTGGATAATTGTATATCCACTAGGTGTCATTCCTGTATACAGGAACTGGACAATCTATGTGAAGTGATCATCAACTCTTCTGATGGCTAGAAACTATGCATCCTATAGTGTATCTTCCAATATGGTTGGCTCTTCTCCATGTTCTAATCTGGAAAAGTGGTCAGGTCCCTTGTTCATCCTCCCTGGCTTGACCACGATTTCAAAATCATGTTCTTGGAATAACAACAACCATCTGCATATTCTCCCCCCCAACACTGGCTCTTTGACTAGGTATTTCAATGTAGAGTGGTCAGTGAACATCTTGAAATGTCCTCCCAGTAAATAGTGTCGAAATTTCTATAGAGCATACAACATATTTAGTCCTTCTCTCTCGGTGGTGGTGTAATTTATCTCAGACATGGAAAGCTTCCTGCTAGCAAAAGATAGAGCATGGTAAATGTCTCCTTCTCCTGGTTATGCTAAGACTTCTCCTAAGGAAATGGATGAGGCATCGACATGCACATGGAATTCTTTGCTCCAATCTAGGAAAACCAATATCGACATAGTAACCATCTTCTTATTCAGTGTGTCGAAGCTTTGCTGACATTCTTCTATCCATTGAAATTGATGATTTTTCTTTAACAACTTCTCCATGTGTGATGTTATGCATGCATAGCCTTTGATGAACTTCCTATAGTATCCTTATGTCCCAACGTAGTGCGCAACTATCTCACTGAAGTAGGGGGAGGTAGATCAATAATAATGGCGATCTTGGAGGGATCTACTAACAACCCCTGCTTGCATACAATATGTCTGAGAAAAACTCCAAAAGGTGACAAAAATATGCACTTCTTCAGATTCAGTGCAATCTGCCATTGCCTGCACTTATCCAATATTAGTCTTAAACATTCAATGTGATCTTTTAATAAGCTAAAAACAACCCAATCATCAAAATATGCTTCTAAACATTTATGTAAAAACTCTTTGAATGCTTCGACCACCACCCTAGAAACGATGGTTGGTGCATTCTTTAGTCTGAAGGTCATCACTGTGTACTAGAAAGATCCCCATTCTGTTGCAAATGTGGTCTTATGTTGATCTTCCTTGGCAATCCTGATATGATGGTACCTTGAAAATCCATCTATGAAGGAGTAAACTTTCTGTCTTCCAACATTATCTAACACTTCATCAGAGAATGGTGTGGGAAAGGGATCATGTAAGCATAAATCGTTTAGTTTCCTTAAGTCTACACAAATTCTGATCTCTCATGTCTTCTTGTCTTGGAACACCATAGGAATGATCCATTCTGATTCTTCCACAGGTTCTATGATTCTGGCTTCCAACATTTAGGATTCAGTCTATAGGGTCTCTGCTTGACTAGTCTTGCATCTGGTTTCAAAATAATCTTCATCTCCCCCATGGGCCCTTTAATGCCCTTCATATCTGTGAACTTGGTTGGAAACAAGTCCTGATATTCATGTAGAAATTTTGTGATCTTGTCAATAGTGGCCTCATCCCAATAATCTCCAATGGTTGCCAGTTTGGGTATGTCCTCTGTTCCAATATTTACTTTCCTATTTTTGATGGGCTTCCCAATAAAAGGTAGTTCGACCCCAGGCCCCTCTATGTCTCTCTGGACCTCAGTCTCTGCGATGTTCACATTCCTAGGATCATCGTCTTCATCAGAATTTATGTTGTAACATCCTTATAAGCACTGAAAATGTGCAGTCCCTTCCTCTTCTTCTTGCTCTAAAGGGGGGTTAGGTACCTCCTCAAATACCTTCTGTCTCACAATTTGCAATGCTTGATCTAATGAAGGGTACTAACTTTCAAAAAAAAATTAGTGATAAAGTTTCGAGTCACAACATACCAATATGAAGTGGTGAGGCACAGTTCAGCTTGTAGATACCAATTTATAGGCATTGTATCCAAAGTGTTAATGAACTTGTGCACCCACTATTCTTGAGGAATACTATTCCAGGATTCCTCACATCTTCGCACATGGTATTTTGGACAACTCTGTCCTATATAATGAACTTCACACCCTTCGATGTTGTCTAAAAACCACATTGTCATCAGAGTGCGACATTGCACCCATTCTGTGATGTTCTGCTTATGTGTTCCCCACCATATCACTGGAGTTGATTTCAATGCTTCATCTAGCACCAACAACCTCTGTTGTGTTGGTACAATTTCTTCAAATTCTATCAAAAATGTTTCTAACTAATTCAAACCATTGAATGTGGGCAAGCTACTTACTTCTGTGCTGATCCAACAAACTTCCTTGGTCAATCTGGCACACCTCCATGCAGAAAATTCATACATCTTATTATGCCAGTTCTCTAGTGCTTCTTTTGAGTCTGATGAGTAGTCACTGTCACTTCACCAGCTCAAATTCTCGTCTGTTGTAGGATTAATGTAATCCTGTTGTCTTTTTGTCAATTTGTAGATATTTTCCAATTCATATGCATGGTCTTCTTCTTTGATCGACTCTATGTACCAAAAACCTTCATCAAGATCCATGGGTGCAATGACCCTAAGGCCATTCCCCTCGAATTTCATTCTTCTCTTCTTTAGGTCAACAACAGTCGAATTGTTGAAGGCCCAATCAACACCTAATAGCGCAGGATAAGGAAAACTCTCATCCACTAGTATCTCAATTACCTCAAAATCTACAAATGTCCTTACCCTGTCGATGTCCATAAGGACATGTTCCAATCTGCCAAAAGGACTCACAACTTGTTGATTAGCCATTCTGAGTCTGATAGGGGAGTAAATAATCTTTGATTTCCCCATCAGTGCCTAGGTCTACTTCATCATGACATTGACCTCTGACCCTAAGTCAAGGACCACATAATCTATATCATAATATCCAATCTGAACATTCAGGTGTAGCTCCTTATTTGTCCTTCTCTTCCTTGATACTTGGTTCACAACCCTATTCAGCATAGGGTCCACTCTTCCTATCTCATACCGACTTAATAAATGTTGTATCTCTTGTACAACCTTCCCATATTTAATTACATCAATAAGTGTGTATAAGAATCCTACAATATTACTTACCTCTTTTCCATCTCCTGGTGAGGTAGACTGATCAAATTCAAGAGGCATTCCACATTCTTTCACTTATGGTTGCACCTTCAATGAAGAATCCCATTCCCCTCCAAATTCCCTTCGAGTCTCCTTAAATGTCTGCTTCTCCCTCCTTGGATTGAACAACTATGTCTTCTCTGCAACTCTTCTGACCCTTGATCTTTCTGTATTCTTCTCTAGAGTTTCCCTATCTTCTCCTGTAGCAACGCCTCCTCTTCTGATAATAGTGACTATGGGATCCTCTCCATGGGGTTCAACTGATATCAATTGTACTTGTGCATTCGTACCTCGTCTTTCCTGAATTTTAGCCAACAATGCTGGACAATCTTCAATAACATGGTCAAATAAGTTGCAGTAATTGCAAGTTGTACAAGGGTTCTGACAGTCCCTTGCCAAGTGACTTGGATGTGCGAAATTATAACTGATGATCTATCCTCTACCTTGACCCAGAACTTATTCTCTTCCTCTTCCTCTGAATCCACCATGAGGGTTGAAGTTTCCTCTTCCTGGAGAATTATGCTACACAGTGTTTCCTTCTTTCTGTACTTCGCCTTGAATTTTGTATATATATCTTGATCTTTCATGCAAGATCTCATAATCTTTGCAATCCCTCTCATCACACCCCATGGATTTACAGAATGTGCAATACATGTTTGTGGGGGTCTGGACATATTTTTGCAAATAGTAACATTCACCGGGGCAATGTTGATTTCTACATACCTTGCACCAAGGTAGAGTGACCTGCTTCAATGGGTTCGGAGCTCCAGAGCCCAAGTACTCATTAAATAAGGGAAAATGCTCCTTATCACGGCCCTCTGATTTTCATCTAATGCACCATATGTCTTCTCATTTATCTTTCCCTTTTTATTTCTTCATATCTTCGACCTACAAGGACAAGCTAGTTAGCTGACTCAAAATTTGGTTCATACCTGCACTGAATTCTGCCATAGGGGCTAGATTCTAGTTTCATGTAGATCTCTAGTGCTTCATCTTACGAACAAATCTTATTTTGCATCAGAGGAACTCTGTTGTGTGGCAAGAGTGCAACAATGAACCATTCCTTGTTCTGTTCATCTGGGATTCAGAAAGTCAAGCAACCAGTCAAGGTCTTAAACCTATGATCAAACTCCCAAATAGGCTCAACTACTTTCTTCTTAATCTCCTTCAGCATTGTAATGCACTGTGATTCCGACTTAGCTTTATTGAATTCATCAATCAACGCAGTCTTGATTTCGCCCAACGGTTTAAGCTGTGCTAATCCTTGAACAAATTTCATGTACCAACTCAGTGCACGGTCTCTCAGGGTAGTACTGAATTGAGTCCTCTTAAAATATTCGTCAGTGATATTCTTAATACTCCATACAGCTTTCCACAAAAACAAATTTCGATCGTGATCCTTAGATCCATCTCCTTTAAAAATGGGCAACCTCATCTTGTCTACTATAGATCTCCCTAGGTTTACTCACTAGACGGGTACTGAACTTCTTGTAGTAGTGCTTTGAGTGCTCTGATGGCTTAGGTTACTCTGGTTACTTACTGTCACTACAATAATGGGAGGAGTAATAGTACTTACTTCGACGTTAGTTACAGTTCCTGAAGCTCCCGATTCCTCTCGGTGAAGTTCTTCAGTCTTCCCTTCCTCTACCCTTGTGGACTCTGAATGTTCCTCGTTCAATAGCTCCTCTTCTTCTCCACTGTAAAATCCTTTGTCCTGTGCTAATGGCTTGTGATCCTCCTCAAAAAGGTTCACCAGAGGTACTTCTCTAAATGATCTCCCACTACGTGTATGTCCAACCTCTCTGTCATTGTCACTGTCTTAATTCTTGAACATTAGCTTTTCAATCTGGCAAACTACTGTATCTTCAAGATGTTCTTCTCATGTAATAACATATTGATTTTCAACTTTAGAAAATGTAAAAATTTTCCTCAAGGTCCCTTAAAGAAATATCTCTCTACTTGGCTATATGACTCGACTCTGTCAATAAAAAACTCAGTAATATACCCTCCAATGGTGCTATCAAACCAGTGATCTACTACTCTCGATATGACGTTGTCAACTCTCTTGACCTTCTTGACCAGCGTCGCCATCCAAACCACAAGTGGTCTGAGTCTAATATCAAGCTGAGTATCTGCTAATCTGGATAGGCACTCGTATAGCTCTTGATGGATTCATCCAAAGAAGATCTCGTGTATATCAATAAATATATACCTTCCCAACCAATTCTGTATACTAATATTAGGGTTTTTATTATGTGCTTTGGAAAAGTCCTTTTCTTTCTCTTCTATCCACTTTTGAATCTCTGTCTTTGATGGAAACCACCTTGAAATTCCCTCAAGAAGATCCCGGTCCCGAAAACAGAACCATTTGTTTGCACAGGGGCAGACCCAAGGTTCAACTCTAACATCTCACCAATAAGCCCTAACTACTGGCCCTTTCGGCAACACCTACGAAGAAGATGCAGTCTCACCCGAA